>CAVLFC010000098.1:0-21033 GCA_963668005.1 Melieria crassipennis | reverse complement strand
CCTTAAAACCTAGCTTAAAATCCAAACGCGTATGGTTACCTTAATAAAAACCCCTTAAAATGTAGCTAAAGGTTGCAGCTTTATCAAATTAAATCAATAATTCCATTACTATTCGGCAATCATGAACAGATCGATGCGCAAGAGTGACATTAAATGGCTGCCTACTGCAAAATCGATATCAAAATGCTTGTAAAATATGAATTTATATGTTTATTTTAAAAGTGAATACCCTTAAAACCTAGCTTAAAATCCAAACGCGTATGGTTACCTTAATAAAAACCCCTTAAAATGTAGCTAAAGGTTGCAGCTTTATCAAATTAAATCAATAATTCCATTACTATTCGGCAATCATGAACAGATCGATGCGCAAGAGTGACATTAAATGGCTGCCTACTGCAAAATCGATATCAAAATGCTTGTAAAATATGAATTTATATGTTTATTTTAAAAGTAATACCCTTAAAACCTAGCTTAAAATCCAAACGCGTATGGTTACCTTAATAAAAACCCCTTAAAATGTAGCTAAAGGTTGCAGCTTTATCAAATTAAATCAATAATTCCATTACTATTCGGCAATCATGAACAGATCGATGCGCAAGAGTGACATTAAATGGCTGCCTACTGCAAAATCGATATCAAAATGCTTGTAAAATATGAATTTATATGTTTATTTTAAAAGTAATACCCTTAAAACCTAGCTTAAAATCCAAACGCGTATGGTTACCTTAATAAAAACCCCTTAAAATGTAGCTAAAGGTTGCAGCTTTATCAAATTAAATCAATAATTCCATTACTATTCGGCAATCATGAACAGATCGATGCGCAAGAGTGACATTAAATGGCTGCCTACTGCAAAATCGATATCAAAATGCTTGTAAAATATGAATTTATATGTTTATTTTAAAAGTAATACCCTTAAAACCTAGCTTAAAATCCAAACGCGTATGGTTACCTTAATAAAAACCCCTTAAAATGTAGCTAAAGGTTGCAGCTTTATCAAATTAAATCAATAATTCCATTACTATTCGGCAATCATGAACAGATCGATGCGCAAGAGTGACATTAAATGGCTGCCTACTGCAAAATCGATATCAAAATGCTTGTAAAATATGAATTTATATGTTTATTTTAAAAGTAATACCCTTAAAACCTAGCTTAAAATCCAAACGCGTATGGTTACCTTAATAAAAACCCCTTAAAATGTAGCTAAAGGTTGCAGCTTTATCAAATTAAATCAATAATTCCATTACTATTCGGCAATCATGAACAGATCGATGCGCAAGAGTGACATTAAATGGCTGCCTACTGCAAAATCGATATCAAAATGCTTGTAAAATATGAATTTATATGTTTATTTTAAAAGTAATACCCTTAAAACCTAGCTTAAAATCCAAACGCGTATGGTTACCTTAATAAAAACCCCTTAAAATGTAGCTAAAGGTTGCAGCTTTATCAAATTAAATCAATAATTCCATTACTATTCGGCAATCATGAACAGATCGATGCGCAAGAGTGACATTAAATGGCTGCCTACTGCAAAATCGATATCAAAATGCTTGTAAAATATGAATTTATATGTTTATTTTAAAAGTAATACCCTTAAAACCTAGCTTAAAATCCAAACGCGTATGGTTACCTTAATAAAAACCCCTTAAAATGTAGCTAAAGGTTGCAGCTTTATCAAATTAAATCAATAATTCCATTACTATTCGGCAATCATGAACAGATCGATGCGCAAGAGTGACATTAAATGGCTGCCTACTGCAAAATCGATATCAAAATGCTTGTAAAATATGAATTTATATGTTTATTTTAAAAGTAATACCCTTAAAACCTAGCTTAAAATCCAAACGCGTATGGTTACCTTAATAAAAACCCCTTAAAATGTAGCTAAAGGTTGCAGCTTTATCAAATTAAATCAATAATTCCATTACTATTCGGCAATCATGAACAGATCGATGCGCAAGAGTGACATTAAATGGCTGCCTACTGCAAAATCGATATCAAAATGCTTGTAAAATATGAATTTATATGTTTATTTTAAAAGTAATACCCTTAAAACCTAGCTTAAAATCCAAACGCGTATGGTTACCTTAATAAAAACCCCTTAAAATGTAGCTAAAGGTTGCAGCTTTATCAAATTAAATCAATAATTCCATTACTATTCGGCAATCATGAACAGATCGATGCGCAAGAGTGACATTAAATGGCTGCCTACTGCAAAATCGATATCAAAATGCTTGTAAAATATGAATTTATATGTTTATTTTAAAAGTAATACCCTTAAAACCTAGCTTAAAATCCAAACGCGTATGGTTACCTTAATAAAAACCCCTTAAAATGTAGCTAAAGGTTGCAGCTTTATCAAATTAAATCAATAATTCCATTACTATTCGGCAATCATGAACAGATCGATGCGCAAGAGTGACATTAAATGGCTGCCTACTGCAAAATCGATATCAAAATGCTTGTAAAATATGAATTTATATGTTTATTTTAAAAGTAATACCCTTAAAACCTAGCTTAAAATCCAAACGCGTATGGTTACCTTAATAAAAACCCCTTAAAATGTAGCTAAAGGTTGCAGCTTTATCAAATTAAATCAATAATTCCATTACTATTCGGCAATCATGAACAGATCGATGCGCAAGAGTGACATTAAATGGCTGCCTACTGCAAAATCGATATCAAAATGCTTGTAAAATATGAATTTATATGTTTATTTTAAAAGTAATACCCTTAAAACCTAGCTTAAAATCCAAACGCGTATGGTTACCTTAATAAAAACCCCTTAAAATGTAGCTAAAGGTTGCAGCTTTATCAAATTAAATCAATAATTCCATTACTATTCGGCAATCATGAACAGATCGATGCGCAAGAGTGACATTAAATGGCTGCCTACTGCAAAATCGATATCAAAATGCTTGTAAAATATGAATTTATATGTTTATTTTAAAAGTAATACCCTTAAAACCTAGCTTAAAATCCAAACGCGTATGGTTACCTTAATAAAAACCCCTTAAAATGTAGCTAAAGGTTGCAGCTTTATCAAATTAAATCAATAATTCCATTACTATTCGGCAATCATGAACAGATCGATGCGCAAGAGTGACATTAAATGGCTGCCTACTGCAAAATCGATATCAAAATGCTTGTAAAATATGAATTTATATGTTTATTTTTTTATATGTTTATTTTAAAAGTAATACCCTTAAAACCTAGCTTAAGATCCAAACGCGTATGGTTACCTTAATAAAAACCCCTTAAAATGTAGCTAAAGGTTGCAGCTTTATCAAATTAAATCAATAATTCCATTACTATTCGGCAATCATGAACAGATCGATGCGCAAGAGTGACATTAAATGGCTGCCTACTGCAAAATCGATATCAAAATGCTTGTAAAATATGAATTTATATGTTTATTTTAAAAGTAATACCCTTAAAACCTAGCTTATTATTATTATTATTATTATTTATTAAACTTATAATAAATTTAAAAGCTTAATATTAATTAAGAGCATAGCTACAAGGCTATCAGCTCACTATACAAACAGTTTTTACTTTAATTTAGATAATGATTTTTAGGGTGGTAACAAATTCAAATAATTTATTAATATTATCTTCTGAAACGGTTTTTAATATTTCCATTATGGTTGAGTTGCCGATATGTTTCTTTTTGATAGCTGCCAACGTTGTGCAACTGTTGTACACTATGTGGTCTATGGAAAATATTTGGTTGCACCTGCTGCAAATAGGTTGGTTGTCACGTGTCAAAAGGTGAAGATGTGTGGTTACAGTGTGACCTAGTCTGAATCTTATAAAAATTTTTATTTTTTCCTTGCTTACGGTGAGGGGATATACTGGGGGATCGTATGTACTCATGATGATTTTGTAATGATGATGTTGGTATTGTGTCCAGTTGAAATTGATTTCTTTTATGTAAGAACGGTTGATGGCTTTTCGTAGGTCCGATTTCTCTATGGTGGCGTCTAGGAAGGTGGGTGCCTTGCAAGAATATTTTGCGATTGCATCTGCATATTCGTTACCGGTTATGGAACAGTGCCCGGGTATCCACAGAAGCTTAAGCTTAGATTCATTGGCAATCAGAATGTCTTTGATTTTATTGATTGTTTGCCAGGCAGAAAATGTTGGGTTCAGGGTGGCCTTTAGCACTGATAAGCTGTCTGTGCAGATGATCGTTTTTTTCTTTGTTTTAAGTGCTAACCGTGCCGCTTCATAAATCGCTAGTGCTTCTGCTGTAAATATTGTGGCATGTTCATTCAAATGCTTGTTTGTTAAATTTACACTGTGATCGTTGACCACTGCGTACGCCGTAACGAGATTCTCTGCTTTAGAGCCGTCAGTGTATATCAATTGCCAGTTCTTTTGCAAGGCGCAGTCCCTTTTTTGATAGAAGAGTTGTTGGTATGTGCTAACCGGCGTGTTTTCTTTTTTATAGAAGGAAAGCTCCATATCACATGACTTTTTTTCGATGCTCCATGGCGGTTGTCGTGGGAAGTATTGTTTTGTTGGTTTAATGTTTAACGTGACGGCATAAGTAAGTGAGCGGTGAAGAGCTGATGGAATTCTAGGGTTTTTTTTACAATTTTGGATGTTTATTATATCTACATCAGTGATAGAATTATTGAGAAATAGCAATTTAGGAATGAGCTTCTTTTGTACTTCGTTTATTCTCTCTTCAACTTTTGGAAAACCACCTTCTGCAAGGATGTTGTTTATTGGTGTGGTTCTGAATGCGTAAGTGCTGGCTCTGACAGCCTTGTGGTATTGAGATTTAAAGATGCTTAGGACTGATTTTGAACTGCAGCCATAAAGGAAGAGACCGTAATCTATTTTGCTTAGAATTAAAACTTTCGTAAGATATATGAGTGTGTTAACATGTACATGACTTTTTCTAGCTAGGTAACAAATTAAGTTTACTCTTTTTGTTAATGATTTTTTTAATTCGATGCAGTGTTCTTTCCAATAATATCTACTTGTAAATGTTAATCCTAATATTCTTAACTTATTTACATTTTCAATTGCACAATTATTTATAATGAGGAAAGTCTGCAGCGCGTTACATTTTTGTTTACGACAAATGTGAAATTTTTTGGTTTTTCCCAGTGATATTCTTGCGCCAGAGATTTCTGTCCAAGCGAGGATGTCGTTTAAGACGTTTTTCAAGGCAGTATCGTTTTCTAAATTGTCGTTTTTTCGACAAACGATATAAATGTCATCCGCATAGAGACAGTGGTCAATAAACTTATGTTTCAAAATAATCTTACTAATCTCATTAAATGCAATTTGGAAAAGGACCACTGATAGTGGCGAACCTTGGGGTATGCCATTGTTAAGAGAGTAAGTATTAGAATATTGATTGCTGATTTTTACTTTAAATTTTCTGTTGGAAAGAAATGATTTTATGAAATTGAAAATATTAGGGCCAATGCCCCAATCTTTTATGCATTTAAGAATAATGTGTGCTCCTATCCTATCAAAGGCTTTCTCAAAGTCCAACGAGAGGATTGTTAAGTGGTTGCGGGAAGAGAGAGTTTTGGAGGCTAAATAGTCGATATGTAGCAGCGCGTCGACACAGCCTTTGCCCGATTTGAAGCCAATTTGGTTTGCGGCAATCAGCTTCCGCGATTCGCAAAACCAGGATAAACGATTGGCAATAATTTTTTCGAGTACCTTTGATAGACACGAGATAAGTGAAATTGGCCGATATGATTGTACTTCGTCAATATTTTTGTTAGTTTTGAGGATGGGGATGATGGTAGCCACTTTCCACGATTGGGGAATTACACCGGTTTTAAATATTATGTTATATAGAGACAGTAATTGCAGCCGACCCACAGGTGATAATGACTTTAACATTTTGTAAGAAATTCTATCAAAACCGGGAGTTTTTCCTTTGACTTTTGTCAAAGCTGTAGACAATTCGGTTATTGAAATTTTTTGGTCGATTTGTTGTGCGTGATGATTAGCAGTTTCTGTTATTAAAAGGGACACGGAATCGAGTTTCTGATTTCTATACGTTTGCGAAAAATTTGAATCAGAGGCATAATCGGCCCAATTTACAGCGAAATAGTTAGCAATTTCACCGGGTTCGGAAATTGTTTTATCGTTCGCTTTGATGAAAGAAATGTATTTTTTTGTGTTGTTTCCAGCTAATTTGTTAACTTTTTGCCAAATATGGGAAATAGAAGAATTTCTATTTATAGTTTTTGTATATTCTTCGAAGCTGGCCGTCTTACTTGACTTTGTTTCTTTACGGAATTTCGCGTTAGCTTTTTTATAAAGTATTAAATTCAATGTTGTGGGGTATCTTTTGAAAATTTGCCAAAGATCCATTTTTTCTTTTCTAAGTTTTGAAAGATTTTCATTCCACCAAGGAATTTTTTGCTTTTGGGGTGGACTACTTTGGGGGATGTGCAAGTTAGCAGCAACACGTATCGATTTGGCTACAGTAGCAGCGTCTGAGTTGCTTCGGCCGGTTAACGGGCGTGATTGTAACTCCAGATCTACTTTTTTGGAGAAACTAGTCCAGTCGGCACGGTCCAACAGAAAGATTTTAGAGGTTCAACGTGGTGGAGAATTGTTGTTGAAATTGAAGTGGGCAATGATCGGGAAGTGATCGCTGTTGTGCAAGTCATCGAGTATCTCCCATGAAGCAAAAGGTAACAGCGATAGGGAAGCGCAGGTTATGTCGATATTGGTGAAGGTTGCGTGTGTTGAAAAGTGAGTTGGCTCGCCGGTGTTTAAAATACAGAGATTGGATGCTAGAAGTGCTCTTTCAACAATTTCTCCTCTTTTGTTGGTGGTTATAGAACCCCATTGTGTGTTCCAGCTATTAACGTCTCCTAATATGATTGCGTTTGGACCAAGTGAAAGAAGAAGATCTGTTAGATTTTTTTCGTGAATATTGTTTTGGGGTGGCAAGTAGATGGATACTATTGTTATTTTTATGTGAATATGGATTTCAACGGCAACGGCCTGAGTTGAATTGTTGAGGTTAATGGTTTTGTGCGGTATATTGTCTTTGATTAATAGTCCGACTCCTTGTTTTGAAGATGAGTTTTGGGGTGAATTAAAAAATAAACCAGAATATCCTTTTGGTGGGAAAGGATTAAAGTTGCGAGGGCAGTGGGTTTCCTGTAAGGATATTACGCTGGGATTGTGTTCTTTTATTAGCACATTCAGTTCGTTAATATTGTTCATGAGACCTTTAATATTCCATTGTAATATTTTAAAAGCCATGATGTTATATGCACGAATAGCTAAGTCTTTGTAAAATTGAATTTACGAAGAGATAGTGAGAGTTGGAATATACTTTTCTTTTACGAATCGTTTTTTTCTTGTGTAGTCTCCGATGATGGGAACGGGAATTGAGTGAAGTCGGTGGTTGGAATTGCATTGAGTAGAGTCTGTAAAAGTTCATTGGAAAGGTGAGAATTTTGAGATAAATGATTATTTTGAAGTGTGGTAGTAGAGTTGCATTGGTCAATAGAATTGAGTGTGGAGAGAGTGTGGGGAGAGGGAGTATTGGTGATGGGAGGTGAGAGAGAATGTGAGGTAGGATCGGGAGTATTAGTGACGGAGAGTGATTTGGAGTCTTTTTGTGTCGGGTTTTTTTCGGTTGTTCCAATAGAGTTGGGAAGAGAAGTAAAGGGTGTTAAAGTATATTGAGATTTTGAGGTCATATTGGAAGTATGTGATTTTGTGCGTTTTGTTTTTAGTTCGTTATTTTTTGATGTTTCAGCATATGAGAGAGATAGAGAGGAATTGGAAGGGTTACGCGAGTTGTATAGGCGACGAGCTTCTCCAATGCTACAGTACTCAGTAACTTTGATTTTTAATATTTCTTTAAGTTGTTGATATTTTGGGCAACTACTGTCATCTGCTTTGTGAGGTCCAGAGCAATTTGCGCACATGGTTCTTGTGCATTGCTCTGGATTGTGAGGGGGGAGGTTACATGTGGAACACGTGGCGCTGCTTCTGCACCTTTTAGTTGTGTGGCCCAATTTCTGGCAGTTCTTGCAACGCATAGGGTTAGGGATATATGGGGAAACTTTAACTTTGTACCATGCCACATCAACCTCAGCAGGGAGGCGAAGCATATCAAAGGTAAGCACCAATCTACCTGTCGGAATAGGACCATCCTCCGAGGGATGGGTGAATTTGAACACTGCTGTGACGCCCTGAGATTTTAATTCCTCTACGATTTCCTTTTCGTCCACACAATTGAGGCAAGGGGCATATATAGTGC
Organism: Melieria crassipennis; assembly: GCA_963668005.1. Lineage (NCBI taxonomy): Eukaryota > Metazoa > Arthropoda > Insecta > Diptera > Ulidiidae > Melieria > Melieria crassipennis. The sequence continues at coordinate 12,761 of CAVLFC010000098.1, read as the reverse complement.
CCTTTACCGAGTTTAACGTCTCGTGTAATTTGCAGGAGATAGAACAGACGTTGGAGAGCGATTTTGCCTTCAAAAATTTGTCTGCGATACGTGGGCATCTGGCTTGGATAAGAAGAGTGCCGTCACGTAGTAATTTAGTTGAGTTTATCTCCGTTGAGATTGAGTCAAGGCCTTTTTTTACAATAAAAGGACTTAACTTTGAAAAAGGTTTGTTTGTGTCAGTAGAAGTGATTAGGACAAATTTAGGATTGAATGAGTTGTTTTTTTTGGTTGGTAGTGCTGGGAATTCTTCGATTTTTTTCCGTTTAGGTGCCACGTCGATCATGTCAGATAAAAGTTGGAATCTGTTCGACCTATTTGGTCTATCTGGAGGGTCGGGGCCCATGGCTTACGGATATAGCAAAACCAGTTAATATGTAGGCTTGTTCACTTGCCGGTTATGGTTAGAGGTTATGTACAGAAGTAGAAAAGAGCACACTTGTGACGGAGAAAAGAGAGAGATTGAAAGTCGAAAAACTAATTCACCACTGTTGAGAGCTAACGAAAAGACACGTCCGCACGGTAAGGGAGATAGTCGATGACTGAAAACCTAGCTTAAAATCCAAACGCGTATGGTTACCTTAATAAAAACCCCTTAAAATGTAGCTAAAGGTTGCAGCTTTATCAAATTAAATCAATAATTCCATTACTATTCGGCAATCATGAACAGATCGATGCGCAAGAGTGACATTAAATGGCTGCCTACTGCAAAATCGATATCAAAATGCTTGTAAAATATGAATTTATATGTTTATTTTAAAAGTAATACCCTTAAAACCTAGCTTAAAATCCAAACGCGTATGGTTACCTTAATAAAAACCCCTTAAAATGTAGCTAAAGGTTGCAGCTTTATCAAATTAAATCAATAATTCCATTACTATTCGGCAATCATGAACAGATCGATGCGCAAGAGTGACATTAAATGGCTGCCTACTGCAAAATCGATATCAAAATGCTTGTAAAATATGAATTTATATGTTTATTTTAAAAGTAATACCCTTAAAACCTAGCTTAAAATCCAAACGCGTATGGTTACCTTAATAAAAACCCCTTAAAATGTAGCTAAAGGTTGCAGCTTTATCAAATTAAATCAATAATTCCATTACTATTCGGCAATCATGAACAGATCGATGCGCAAGAGTGACATTAAATGGCTGCCTACTGCAAAATCGATATCAAAATGCTTGTAAAATATGAATTTATACCTTTACCTTATACCTTTACCTTATACCTTATACCTTATACCTTTACCTTAATAAAAACCCCTTAAAATGTAGCTAAAGGTTGCAGCTTTATCAAATTAAATCAATAATTCCATTACTATTCGGCAATCATGAACAGATCGATGCGCAAGAGTGACATTAAATGGCTGCCTACTGCAAAATCGATATCAAAATGCTTGTAAAATATGAATTTATATGTTTATTTTAAAAGTAATACCCTTAAAACCTAGCTTAAAATCCAAACGCGTATGGTTACCTTAATAAAAACCCCTTAAAATGTAGCTAAAGGTTGCAGCTTTATCAAATTAAATCAATAATTCCATTACTATTCGGCAATCATGAACAGATCGATGCGCAAGAGTGACATTAAATGGCTGCCTACTGCAAAATCGATATCAAAATGCTTGTAAAATATGAATTTATATGTTTATTTTAAAAGTAATACCCTTAAAACCTAGCTTAAAATCCAAACGCGTATGGTTACCTTAATAAAAACCCCTTAAAATGTAGCTAAAGGTTGCAGCTTTATCAAATTAAATCAATAATTCCATTACTATTCGGCAATCATGAACAGATCGATGCGCAAGAGTGACATTAAATGGCTGCCTACTGCAAAATCGATATCAAAATGCTTGTAAAATATGAATTTATATGTTTATTTTAAAAGTAATACCCTTAAAACCTAGCTTAAAATCCAAACGCGTATGGTTACCTTAATAAAAACCCCTTAAAATGTAGCTAAAGGTTGCAGCTTTATCAAATTAAATCAATAATTCCATTACTATTCGGCAATCATGAACAGATCGATGCGCAAGAGTGACATTAAATGGCTGCCTACTGCAAAATCGATATCAAAATGCTTGTAAAATATGAATTTATATGTTTATTTTAAAAGTAATACCCTTAAAACCTAGCTTAAAATCCAAACGCGTATGGTTACCTTAATAAAAACCCCTTAAAATGTAGCTAAAGGTTGCAGCTTTATCAAATTAAATCAATAATTCCATTACTATTCGGCAATCATGAACAGATCGATGCGCAAGGGTGACATTAAATGGCTGCCTACTGCAAAATCGATATCAAAATGCTTGTAAAATATGAATTTATATGTTTATTTTAAAAGTAATACCCTTAAAACCTAGCTTAAAATCCAAACGCGTATGGTTACCTTAATAAAAACCCCTTAAAATGTAGCTAAAGGTTGCAGCTTTATCAAATTAAATCAATAATTCCATTACTATTCGGCAATCATGAACAGATCGATGCGCAAGAGTGACATTAAATGGCTGCCTACTGCAAAATCGATATCAAAATGCTTGTAAAATATGAATTTATATGTTTATTTTAAAAGTAATACCCTTAAAACCTAGCTTAAAATCCAAACGCGTATGGTTACCTTAATAAAAACCCCTTAAAATGTAGCTAAAGGTTGCAGCTTTATCAAATTAAATCAATAATTCCATTACTATTCGGCAATCATGAACAGATCGATGCGCAAGAGTGACATTAAATGGCTGCCTACTGCAAAATCGATATCAAAATGCTTGTAAAATATGAATTTATATGTTTATTTTAAAAGTAATACCCTTAAAACCTAGCTTAAAATCCAAACGCGTATGGTTACCTTAATAAAAACCCCTTAAAATGTAGCTAAAGGTTGCAGCTTTATCAAATTAAATCAATAATTCCATTACTATTCGGCAATCATGAACAGATCGATGCGCAAGAGTGACATTAAATGGCTGCCTACTGCAAAATCGATATCAAAATGCTTGTAAAATATGAATTTATATGTTTATTTTAAAAGTAATACCCTTAAAACCTAGCTTAAAATCCAAACGCGTATGGTTACCTTAATAAAAACCCCTTAAAATGTAGCTAAAGGTTGCAGCTTTATCAAATTAAATCAATAATTCCATTACTATTCGGCAATCATGAACAGATCGATGCGCAAGAGTGACATTAAATGGCTGCCTACTGCAAAATCGATATCAAAATGCTTGTAAAATATGAATTTATATGTTTATTTTAAAAGTAATACCCTTAAAACCTAGCTTAAAATCCAAACGCGTATGGTTACCTTAATAAAAACCCCTTAAAATGTAGCTAAAGGTTGCAGCTTTATCAAATTAAATCAATAATTCCATTACTATTCGGCAATCATGAACAGATCGATGCGCAAGAGTGACATTAAATGGCTGCCTACTGCAAAATCGATATCAAAATGCTTGTAAAATATGAATTTATATGTTTATTTTAAAAGTAATACCCTTAAAACCTAGCTTAAAATCCAAACGCGTATGGTTACCTTAATAAAAACCCCTTAAAATGTAGCTAAAGGTTGCAGCTTTATCAAATTAAATCAATAATTCCATTACTATTCGGCAATCATGAACAGATCGATGCGCAAGAGTGACATTAAATGGCTGCCTACTGCAAAATCGATATCAAAATGCTTGTAAAATATGAATTTATATGTTTATTTTAAAAGTAATACCCTTAAAACCTAGCTTAAAATCCAAACGCGTATGGTTACCTTAATAAAAACCCCTTAAAATGTAGCTAAAGGTTGCAGCTTTATCAAATTAAATCAATAATTCCATTACTATTCGGCAATCATGAACAGATCGATGCGCAAGAGTGACATTAAATGGCTGCCTACTGCAAAATCGATATCAAAATGCTTGTAAAATATGAATTTATATGTTTATTTTAAAAGTAATACCCTTAAAACCTAGCTTAAAATCCAAACGCGTATGGTTACCTTAATAAAAACCCCTTAAAATGTAGCTAAAGGTTGCAGCTTTATCAAATTAAATCAATAATTCCATTACTATTCGGCAATCATGAACAGATCGATGCGCAAGAGTGACATTAAATGGCTGCCTACTGCAAAATCGATATCAAAATGCTTGTAAAATATGAATTTATATGTTTATTTTAAAAGTAATACCCTTAAAACCTAGCTTAAAATCCAAACGCGTATGGTTACCTTAATAAAAACCCCTTAAAATGTAGCTAAAGGTTGCAGCTTTATCAAATTAAATCAATAATTCCATTACTATTCGGCAATCATGAACAGATCGATGCGCAAGAGTGACATTAAATGGCTGCCTACTGCAAAATCGATATCAAAATGCTTGTAAAATATGAATTTATATGTTTATTTTAAAAGTAATACCCTTAAAACCTAGCTTAAAATCCAAACGCGTATGGTTACCTTAATAAAAACCCCTTAAAATGTAGCTAAAGGTTGCAGCTTTATCAAATTAAATCAATAATTCCATTACTATTCGGCAATCATGAACAGATCGATGCGCAAGAGTGACATTAAATGGCTGCCTACTGCAAAATCGATATCAAAATGCTTGTAAAATATGAATTTATATGTTTATTTTAAAAGTAATACCCTTAAAACCTAGCTTAAAATCCAAACGCGTATGGTTACCTTAATAAAAACCCCTTAAAATGTAGCTAAAGGTTGCAGCTTTATCAAATTAAATCAATAATTCCATTACTATTCGGCAATCATGAACAGATCGATGCGCAAGAGTGACATTAAATGGCTGCCTACTGCAAAATCGATATCAAAATGCTTGTAAAATATGAATTTATATGTTTATTTTAAAAGTAATACCCTTAAAACCTAGCTTAAAATCCAAACGCGTATGGTTACCTTAATAAAAACCCCTTAAAATGTAGCTAAAGGTTGCAGCTTTATCAAATTAAATCAATAATTCCATTACTATTCGGCAATCATGAACAGATCGATGCGCAAGAGTGACATTAAATGGCTGCCTACTGCAAAATCGATATCAAAATGCTTGTAAAATATGAATTTATATGTTTATTTTAAAAGTAATACCCTTAAAACCTAGCTTAAAATCCAAACGCGTATGGTTACCTTAATAAAAACCCCTTAAAATGTAGCTAAAGGTTGCAGCTTTATCAAATTAAATCAATAATTCCATTACTATTCGGCAATCATGAACAGATCGATGCGCAAGAGTGACATTAAATGGCTGCCTACTGCAAAATCGATATCAAAATGCTTGTAAAATATGAATTTATATGTTTATTTTAAAAGTAATACCCTTAAAACCTAGCTTAAAATCCAAACGCGTATGGTTACCTTAATAAAAACCCCTTAAAATGTAGCTAAAGGTTGCAGCTTTATCAAATTAAATCAATAATTCCATTACTATTCGGCAATCATGAACAGATCGATGCGCAAGAGTGACATTAAATGGCTGCCTACTGCAAAATCGATATCAAAATGCTTGTAAAATATGAATTTATATGTTTATTTTAAAAGTAATACCCTTAAAACCTAGCTTAAAATCCAAACGCGTATGGTTACCTTAATAAAAACCCCTTAAAATGTAGCTAAAGGTTGCAGCTTTATCAAATTAAATCAATAATTCCATTACTATTCGGCAATCATGAACAGATCGATGCGCAAGAGTGACATTAAATGGCTGCCTACTGCAAAATCGATATCAAAATGCTTGTAAAATATGAATTTATATGTTTATTTTAAAAGTAATACCCTTAAAACCTAGCTTAAAATCCAAACGCGTATGGTTACCTTAATAAAAACCCCTTAAAATGTAGCTAAAGGTTGCAGCTTTATCAAATTAAATCAATAATTCCATTACTATTCGGCAATCATGAACAGATCGATGCGCAAGAGTGACATTAAATGGCTGCCTACTGCAAAATCGATATCAAAATGCTTGTAAAATATGAATTTATATGTTTATTTTAAAAGTAATACCCTTAAAACCTAGCTTAAAATCCAAACGCGTATGGTTACCTTAATAAAAACCCCTTAAAATGTAGCTAAAGGTTGCAGCTTTATCAAATTAAATCAATAATTCCATTACTATTCGGCAATCATGAACAGATCGATGCGCAAGAGTGACATTAAATGGCTGCCTACTGCAAAATCGATATCAAAATGCTTGTAAAATATGAATTTATATGTTTATTTTAAAAGTAATACCCTTAAAACCTAGCTTAAAATCCAAACGCGTATGGTTACCTTAATAAAAACCCCTTAAAATGTAGCTAAAGGTTGCAGCTTTATCAAATTAAATCAATAATTCCATTACTATTCGGCAATCATGAACAGATCGATGCGCAAGAGTGACATTAAATGGCTGCCTACTGCAAAATCGATATCAAAATGCTTGTAAAATATGAATTTATATGTTTATTTTAAAAGTAATACCCTTAAAACCTAGCTTAAAATCCAAACGCGTATGGTTACCTTAATAAAAACCCCTTAAAATGTAGCTAAAGGTTGCAGCTTTATCAAATTAAATCAATAATTCCATTACTATTCGGCAATCATGAACAGATCGATGCGCAAGAGTGACATTAAATGGCTGCCTACTGCAAAATCGATATCAAAATGCTTGTAAAATATGAATTTATATGTTTATTTTAAAAGTAATACCCTTAAAACCTAGCTTAAAATCCAAACGCGTATGGTTACCTTAATAAAAACCCCTTAAAATGTAGCTAAAGGTTGCAGCTTTATCAAATTAAATCAATAATTCCATTACTATTCGGCAATCATGAACAGATCGATGCGCAAGAGTGACATTAAATGGCTGCCTACTGCAAAATCGATATCAAAATGCTTGTAAAATATGAATTTATATGTTTATTTTAAAAGTAATACCCTTAAAACCTAGCTTAAAATCCAAACGCGTATGGTTACCTTAATAAAAACCCCTTAAAATGTAGCTAAAGGTTGCAGCTTTATCAAATTAAATCAATAATTCCATTACTATTCGGCAATCATGAACAGATCGATGCGCAAGAGTGACATTAAATGGCTGCCTACTGCAAAATCGATATCAAAATGCTTGTAAAATATGAATTTATATGTTTATTTTAAAAGTAATACCCTTAAAACCTAGCTTAAAATCCAAACGCGTATGGTTACCTTAATAAAAACCCCTTAAAATGTAGCTAAAGGTTGCAGCTTTATCAAATTAAATCAATAATTCCATTACTATTCGGCAATCATGAACAGATCGATGCGCAAGAGTGACATTAAATGGCTGCCTACTGCAAAATCGATATCAAAATGCTTGTAAAATATGAATTTATATGTTTATTTTAAAAGTAATACCCTTAAAACCTAGCTTAAAATCCAAACGCGTATGGTTACCTTAATAAAAACCCCTTAAAATGTAGCTAAAGGTTGCAGCTTTATCAAATTAAATCAATAATTCCATTACTATTCGGCAATCATGAACAGATCGATGCGCAAGAGTGACATTAAATGGCTGCCTACTGCAAAATCGATATCAAAATGCTTGTAAAATATGAATTTATATGTTTATTTTAAAAGTAATACCCTTAAAACCTAGCTTAAAATCCAAACGCGTATGGTTACCTTAATAAAAACCCCTTAAAATGTAGCTAAAGGTTGCAGCTTTATCAAATTAAATCAATAATTCCATTACTATTCGGCAATCATGAACAGATCGATGCGCAAGAGTGACATTAAATGGCTGCCTACTGCAAAATCGATATCAAAATGCTTGTAAAATATGAATTTATATGTTTATTTTAAAAGTAATACCCTTAAAACCTAGCTTAAAATCCAAACGCGTATGGTTACCTTAATAAAAACCCCTTAAAATGTAGCTAAAGGTTGCAGCTTTATCAAATTAAATCAATAATTCCATTACTATTCGGCAATCATGAACAGATCGATGCGCAAGAGTGACATTAAATGGCTGCCTACTGCAAAATCGATATCAAAATGCTTGTAAAATATGAATTTATATGTTTATTTTAAAAGTAATACCCTTAAAACCTAGCTTAAAATCCAAACGCGTATGGTTACCTTAATAAAAACCCCTTAAAATGTAGCTAAAGGTTGCAGCTTTATCAAATTAAATCAATAATTCCATTACTATTCGGCAATCATGAACAGATCGATGCGCAAGAGTGACATTAAATGGCTGCCTACTGCAAAATCGATATCAAAATGCTTGTAAAATATGAATTTATATGTTTATTTTAAAAGTAATACCCTTAAAACCTAGCTTAAAATCCAAACGCGTATGGTTACCTTAATAAAAACCCCTTAAAATGTAGCTAAAGGTTGCAGCTTTATCAAATTAAATCAATAATTCCATTACTATTCGGCAATCATGAACAGATCGATGCGCAAGAGTGACATTAAATGGCTGCCTACTGCAAAATCGATATCAAAATGCTTGTAAAATATGAATTTATATGTTTATTTTAAAAGTAATACCCTTAAAACCTAGCTTAAAATCCAAACGCGTATGGTTACCTTAATAAAAACCCCTTAAAATGTAGCTAAAGGTTGCAGCTTTATCAAATTAAATCAATAATTCCATTACTATTCGGCAATCATGAACAGATCGATGCGCAAGAGTGACATTAAATGGCTGCCTACTGCAAAATCGATATCAAAATGCTTGTAAAATATGAATTTATATGTTTATTTTAAAAGTAATACCCTTAAAACCTAGCTTAAAATCCAAACGCGTATGGTTACCTTAATAAAAACCCCTTAAAATGTAGCTAAAGGTTGCAGCTTTATCAAATTAAATCAATAATTCCATTACTATTCGGCAATCATGAACAGATCGATGCGCAAGAGTGACATTAAATGGCTGCCTACTGCAAAATCGATATCAAAATGCTTGTAAAATATGAATTTATATGTTTATTTTAAAAGTAATACCCTTAAAACCTAGCTTAAAATCCAAACGCGTATGGTTACCTTAATAAAAACCCCTTAAAATGTAGCTAAAGGTTGCAGCTTTATCAAATTAAATCAATAATTCCATTACTATTCGGCAATCATGAACAGATCGATGCGCAAGAGTGACATTAAATGGCTGCCTACTGCAAAATCGATATCAAAATGCTTGTAAAATATGAATTTATATGTTTATTTTAAAAGTAATACCCTTAAAACCTAGCTTAAAATCCAAACGCGTATGGTTACCTTAATAAAAACCCCTTAAAATGTAGCTAAAGGTTGCAGCTTTATCAAATTAAATCAATAATTCCATTACTATTCGGCAATCATGAACAGATCGATGCGCAAGAGTGACATTAAATGGCTGCCTACTGCAAAATCGATATCAAAATGCTTGTAAAATATGAATTTATATGTTTATTTTAAAAGTAATACCCTTAAAACCTAGCTTAAAATCCAAACGCGTATGGTTACCTTAATAAAAACCCCTTAAAATGTAGCTAAAGGTTGCAGCTTTATCAAATTAAATCAATAATTCCATTACTATTCGGCAATCATGAACAGATCGATGCGCAAGAGTGACATTAAATGGCTGCCTACTGCAAAATCGATATCAAAATGCTTGTAAAATATGAATTTATATGTTTATTTTAAAAGTAATACCCTTAAAACCTAGCTTAAAATCCAAACGCGTATGGTTACCTTAATAAAAACCCCTTAAAATGTAGCTAAAGGTTGCAGCTTTATCAAATTAAATCAATAATTCCATTACTATTCGGCAATCATGAACAGATCGATGCGCAAGAGTGACATTAAATGGCTGCCTACTGCAAAATCGATATCAAAATGCTTGTAAAATATGAATTTATATGTTTATTTTAAAAGTAATACCCTTAAAACCTAGCTTAAAATCCAAACGCGTATGGTTACCTTAATAAAAACCCCTTAAAATGTAGCTAAAGGTTGCAGCTTTATCAAATTAAATCAATAATTCCATTACTATTCGGCAATCATGAACAGATCGATGCGCAAGAGTGACATTAAATGGCTGCCTACTGCAAAATCGATATCAAAATGCTTGTAAAATATGAATTTATATGTTTATTTTAAAAGTAATACCCTTAAAACCTAGCTTAAAATCCAAACGCGTATGGTTACCTTAATAAAAACCCCTTAAAATGTAGCTAAAGGTTGCAGCTTTATCAAATTAAATCAATAATTCCATTACTATTCGGCAATCATGAACAGATCGATGCGCAAGAGTGACATTAAATGGCTGCCTACTGCAAAATCGATATCAAAATGCTTGTAAAATATGAATTTATATGTTTATTTTAAAAGTAATACCCTTAAAACCTAGCTTAAAATCCAAACGCGTATGGTTACCTTAATAAAAACCCCTTAAAATGTAGCTAAAGGTTGCAGCTTTATCAAATTAAATCAATAATTCCATTACTATTCGGCAATCATGAACAGATCGATGCGCAAGAGTGACATTAAATGGCTGCCTACTGCAAAATCGATATCAAAATGCTTGTAAAATATGAATTTATATGTTTATTTTAAAAGTAATACCCTTAAAACCTAGCTTAAAATCCAAACGCGTATGGTTACCTTAATAAAAACCCCTTAAAATGTAGCTAAAGGTTGCAGCTTTATCAAATTAAATCAATAATTCCATTACTATTCGGCAATCATGAACAGATCGATGCGCAAGAGTGACATTAAATGGCTGCCTACTGCAAAATCGATATCAAAATGCTTGTAAAATATGAATTTATATGTTTATTTTAAAAGTAATACCCTTAAAACCTAGCTTAAAATCCAAACGCGTATGGTTACCTTAATAAAAACCCCTTAAAATGTAGCTAAAGGTTGCAGCTTTATCAAATTAAATCAATAATTCCATTACTATTCGGCAATCATGAACAGATCGATGCGCAAGAGTGACATTAAATGGCTGCCTACTGCAAAATCGATATCAAAATGCTTGTAAAATATGAATTTATATGTTTATTTTAAAAGTAATACCCTTAAAACCTAGCTTAAAATCCAAACGCGTATGGTTACCTTAATAAAAACCCCTTAAAATGTAGCTAAAGGTTGCAGCTTTATCAAATTAAATCAATAATTCCATTACTATTCGGCAATCATGAACAGATCGATGCGCAAGAGTGACATTAAATGGCTGCCTACTGCAAAATCGATATCAAAATGCTTGTAAAATATGAATTTATATGTTTATTTTAAAAGTAATACCCTTAAAACCTAGCTTAAAATCCAAACGCGTATGGTTACCTTAATAAAAACCCCTTAAAATGTAGCTAAAGGTTGCAGCTTTATCAAATTAAATCAATAATTCCATTACTATTCGGCAATCATGAACAGATCGATGCGCAAGAGTGACATTAAATGGCTGCCTACTGCAAAATCGATATCAAAATGCTTGTAAAATATGAATTTATATGTTTATTTTAAAAGTAATACCCTTAAAACCTAGCTTAAAATCCAAACGCGTATGGTTACCTTAATAAAAACCCCTTAAAATGTAGCTAAAGGTTGCAGCTTTATCAAATTAAATCAATAATTCCATTACTATTCGGCAATCATGAACAGATCGATGCGCAAGAGTGACATTAAATGGCTGCCTACTGCAAAATCGATATCAAAATGCTTGTAAAATATGAATTTATATGTTTATTTTAAAAGTAATACCCTTAAAACCTAGCTTAAAATCCAAACGCGTATGGTTACCTTAATAAAAACCCCTTAAAATGTAGCTAAAGGTTGCAGCTTTATCAAATTAAATCAATAATTCCATTACTATTCGGCAATCATGAACAGATCGATGCGCAAGAGTGACATTAAATGGCTGCCTACTGCAAAATCGATATCAAAATGCTTGTAAAATATGAATTTATATGTTTATTTTAAAAGTAATACCCTTAAAACCTAGCTTAAAATCCAAACGCGTATGGTTACCTTAATAAAAACCCCTTAAAATGTAGCTAAAGGTTGCAGCTTTATCAAATTAAATCAATAATTCCATTACTATTCGGCAATCATGAACAGATCGATGCGCAAGAGTGACATTAAATGGCTGCCTACTGCAAAATCGATATCAAAATGCTTGTAAAATATGAATTTATATGTTTATTTTAAAAGTAATACCCTTAAAACCTAGCTTAAAATCCAAACGCGTATGGTTACCTTAATAAAAACCCCTTAAAATGTAGCTAAAGGTTGCAGCTTTATCAAATTAAATCAATAATTCCATTACTATTCGGCAATCATGAACAGATCGATGCGCAAGAGTGACATTAAATGGCTGCCTACTGCAAAATCGATATCAAAATGCTTGTAAAATATGAATTTATATGTTTATTTTAAAAGTAATACCCTTAAAACCTAGCTTAAAATCCAAACGCGTATGGTTACCTTAATAAAAACCCCTTAAAATGTAGCTAAAGGTTGCAGCTTTATCAAATTAAATCAATAATTCCATTACTATTCGGCAATCATGAACAGATCAATGCGCAAGAGTGACATTAAATGGCTGCCTACTGCAAAATCGATATCAAAATGCTTGTAAAATATGAATTTATATGTTTATTTTAAAAGTAATACCCTTAAAACCTAGCTTAAAATCCAAACGCGTATGGTTACCTTAATAAAAACCCCTTAAAATGTAGCTAAAGGTTGCAGCTTTATCAAATTAAATCAATAATTCCATTACT
>CAVLFC010000097.1:0-77617 GCA_963668005.1 Melieria crassipennis | reverse complement strand
AAACTTTAAGGTGGCTAATAGCTCGCTGTATACCCTGCGCGATGCAGTGTTGCGTCAGTCGCAAGTAACAGACGTCGTGGAAGCGTTGGCAAGTACAAGCATTGCAATGGAATCGTTTGAACAACTTCAACGAGATCTAATAGAAGCACTCTGGAACTCCAAGGGCAACTTCATGGAAAGGCTTCTGCCCTTAGACCAGTTCCGACGACAGATCGACATTATAAGGCTGAATCTGAAAGAAAATGTAAAGCTGCCAGAGACGAATCCAATCGAACTAGCTCATATTGCTCGGACGACTGTAAAGACTACGAAGAAATACGTCCTCGTCAACATAAGAATTCCTTTAATCAGTATCAACACACTGGCAGCCTACAGAATTTACCCGTATCCAACAGTACACGATGGATACTCCATAAGTATCAAGGCTAATTACGAGTATCTGATGATCAACGAGCAGAAGACAATGTACTACGGATTAACGGCAGACAAGTTCGGTCCTTGCCGACACCTGACCAACATTACAGTTTGTCCACAAACGCACCCACTCTACAACACGCACACGGCAGAAAATTGCGAAGTAGAGCTGTTCTTCAATCGACGAAACTTGCCGAAAAGCTGTGGAATAACCATCACTCCACAGCGCCCATTCTGGGTACAGTTACAAGCAGCGAATTCATGGATTTTTTCCGTGACTGAACCGACGGAAGCCGAGATAAACTGTGAAGGAAATCGTCGAAGCGTTACAATTGAAGGGCAAGGTATGTTGCAGCTCGAACCAAACTGCATGATGACGACCACGACAGTGAACTTGTGGTCATATGAGGTGTATACTACAGCGGTGGATTTTGTTACCCCAGCCATAAACATCAGCACTCAACTACCGGGCTTAAGGAACTTAAAGTTAAGAGGCGAGATGGAAACATTCAAGATACCAGAAATCCCGATAACGAAAACAATTATGGGCCTCCCAGTCGATATTGATGTTCACCATGCTATCCACTACGGATCATCGGTCACAACGTGGGTGGTAATAATAGCCGTAATCATCGTACTCTGCTGGATTGCGCGGAAACTGAGACCAGCCTCGCCGCCTACCGCTGCCCTAGCTCTGCCACGCTTAGAATTCTAAGAAAATATGAAGGGTTCGAAAATGTACACATGTTGAAAGGTTGTCCCTTTCAACGGGGGCAATATGTTGAATCCTGCAGCGGCACCACGAGATAACCAACATCTGGTCGCCCTTATCCAGTGGTGCCTGCTGCGAGGGTTCATGTAACACAGGCACGATGGGAGCGCGCCGGTCAGCAGATACTGGCTGCACGCTCTTATCGCGCTGTGGATTTAGGTAGCCATGCATGTCGGGTCAAGCTACCTACGCACATGCATGCGCTGGTAAGCGTTAGGATAAGAATATTTTTAGCAAGTAGGTACTAGAAAGTAAGTTATAAATAAAGGCTCCGGGTTACCGAAGCATCAGTCTAGTTTGTGAAGTAAAAAGGAAGTGCCGTTTTATTGAGGATCTTTGCAGCGACCGCAGCGAGCAACGGAGTTAAACAGTAACCATACGCGTTTGGATTTTAAGCTAGGTTTTAAGGGTATTACTTTTAAAATAAACATATAAATTCATATTTTACAAGCATTTTGATATCGATTTTGCAGTAGGCAGCCATTTAATGTCACTCTTGCGCATCGATCTGTTCATGATTGCCGAATAGTAATGGAATTATTGATTTAATTTGATAAAGCTGCAACCTTTAGCTACATTTTAAGGGGTTTTTATTAAGGTAACCATACGCGTTTGGATTTTAAGCTAGGTTTTAAGGGTATTACTTTTAAAATAAACATATAAATTCATATTTTACAAGCATTTTGATATCGATTTTGCAGTAGGCAGCCATTTAATGTCACTCTTGCGCATCGATCTGTTCATGATTGCCGAATAGTAATGGAATTATTGATTTAATTTGATAAAGCTGCAACCTTTAGCTACATTTTAAGGGGTTTTTATTAAGGTAACCATACGCGTTTGGATTTTAAGCTAGGTTTTAAGGGTATTACTTTTAAAATAAACATATAAATTCATATTTTACAAGCATTTTGATATCGATTTTGCAGTAGGCAGCCATTTAATGTCACTCTTGCGCATCGATCTGTTCATGATTGCCGAATAGTAATGGAATTATTGATTTAATTTGATAAAGCTGCAACCTTTAGCTACATTTTAAGGGGTTTTTATTAAGGTAACCATACGCGTTTGGATTTTAAGCTAGGTTTTAAGGGTATTACTTTTAAAATAAACATATAAATTCATATTTTACAAGCATTTTGATATCGATTTTGCAGTAGGCAGCCATTTAATGTCACTCTTGCGCATCGATCTGTTCATGATTGCCGAATAGTAATGGAATTATTGATTTAATTTGATAAAGCTGCAACCTTTAGCTACATTTTAAGGGGTTTTTATTAAGGTAACCATACGCGTTTGGATTTTAAGCTAGGTTTTAAGGGTATTACTTTTAAAATAAACATATAAATTCATATTTTACAAGCATTTTGATATCGATTTTGCAGTAGGCAGCCATTTAATGTCACTCTTGCGCATCGATCTGTTCATGATTGCCGAATAGTAATGGAATTATTGATTTAATTTGATAAAGCTGCAACCTTTAGCTACATTTTAAGGGGTTTTTATTAAGGTAACCATACGCGTTTGGATTTTAAGCTAGGTTTTAAGGGTATTACTTTTAAAATAAACATATAAATTCATATTTTACAAGCATTTTGATATCGATTTTGCAGTA
Source organism: Melieria crassipennis (assembly GCA_963668005.1). Classification (NCBI taxonomy): domain Eukaryota; kingdom Metazoa; phylum Arthropoda; class Insecta; order Diptera; family Ulidiidae; genus Melieria; species Melieria crassipennis. Next base: position 74,816 of record CAVLFC010000097.1, on the reverse strand, counting down.
GGCAGCCATTTAATGTCACTCTTGCGCATCGATCTGTTCATGATTGCCGAATAGTAATGGAATTATTGATTTAATTTGATAAAGCTGCAACCTTTAGCTACATTTTAAGGGGTTTTTATTAAGGTAACCATACGCGTTTGGATTTTAAGCTAGGTTTTAAGGGTATTACTTTTAAAATAAACATATAAATTCATATTTTACAAGCATTTTGATATCGATTTTGCAGTAGGCAGCCATTTAATGTCACTCTTGCGCATCGATCTGTTCATGATTGCCGAATAGTAATGGAATTATTGATTTAATTTGATAAAGCTGCAACCTTTAGCTACATTTTAAGGGGTTTTTATTAAGGTAACCATACGCGTTTGGATTTTAAGCTAGGTTTTAAGGGTATTACTTTTAAAATAAACATATAAATTCATATTTTACAAGCATTTTGATATCGATTTTGCAGTAGGCAGCCATTTAATGTCACTCTTGCGCATCGATCTGTTCATGATTGCCGAATAGTAATGGAATTATTGATTTAATTTGATAAAGCTGCAACCTTTAGCTACATTTTAAGGGGTTTTTATTAAGGTAACCATACGCGTTTGGATTTTAAGCTAGGTTTTAAGGGTATTACTTTTAAAATAAACATATAAATTCATATTTTACAAGCATTTTGATATCGATTTTGCAGTAGGCAGCCATTTAATGTCACTCTTGCGCATCGATCTGTTCATGATTGCCGAATAGTAATGGAATTATTGATTTAATTTGATAAAGCTGCAACCTTTAGCTACATTTTAAGGGGTTTTTATTAAGGTAACCATACGCGTTTGGATTTTAAGCTAGGTTTTAAGGGTATTACTTTTAAAATAAACATATAAATTCATATTTTACAAGCATTTTGATATCGATTTTGCAGTAGGCAGCCATTTAATGTCACTCTTGCGCATCGATCTGTTCATGATTGCCGAATAGTAATGGAATTATTGATTTAATTTGATAAAGCTGCAACCTTTAGCTACATTTTAAGGGGTTTTTATTAAGGTAACCATACGCGTTTGGATTTTAAGCTAGGTTTTAAGGGTATTACTTTTAAAATAAACATATAAATTCATATTTTACAAGCATTTTGATATCGATTTTGCAGTAGGCAGCCATTTAATGTCACTCTTGCGCATCGATCTGTTCATGATTGCCGAATAGTAATGGAATTATTGATTTAATTTGATAAAGCTGCAACCTTTAGCTACATTTTAAGGGGTTTTTATTAAGGTAACCATACGCGTTTGGATTTTAAGCTAGGTTTTAAGGGTATTACTTTTAAAATAAACATATAAATTCATATTTTACAAGCATTTTGATATCGATTTTGCAGTAGGCAGCCATTTAATGTCACTCTTGCGCATCGATCTGTTCATGATTGCCGAATAGTAATGGAATTATTGATTTAATTTGATAAAGCTGCAACCTTTAGCTACATTTTAAGGGGTTTTTATTAAGGTAACCATACGCGTTTGGATTTTAAGCTAGGTTTTAAGGGTATTACTTTTAAAATAAACATATAAATTCATATTTTACAAGCATTTTGATATCGATTTTGCAGTAGGCAGCCATTTAATGTCACTCTTGCGCATCGATCTGTTCATGATTGCCGAATAGTAATGGAATTATTGATTTAATTTGATAAAGCTGCAACCTTTAGCTACATTTTAAGGGGTTTTTATTAAGGTAACCATACGCGTTTGGATTTTAAGCTAGGTTTTAAGGGTATTACTTTTAAAATAAACATATAAATTCATATTTTACAAGCATTTTGATATCGATTTTGCAGTAGGCAGCCATTTAATGTCACTCTTGCGCATCGATCTGTTCATGATTGCCGAATAGTAATGGAATTATTGATTTAATTTGATAAAGCTGCAACCTTTAGCTACATTTTAAGGGGTTTTTATTAAGGTAACCATACGCGTTTGGATTTTAAGCTAGGTTTTAAGGGTATTACTTTTAAAATAAACATATAAATTCATATTTTACAAGCATTTTGATATCGATTTTGCAGTAGGCAGCCATTTAATGTCACTCTTGCGCATCGATCTGTTCATGATTGCCGAATAGTAATGGAATTATTGATTTAATTTGATAAAGCTGCAACCTTTAGCTACATTTTAAGGGGTTTTTATTAAGGTAACCATACGCGTTTGGATTTTAAGCTAGGTTTTAAGGGTATTACTTTTAAAATAAACATATAAATTCATATTTTACAAGCATTTTGATATCGATTTTGCAGTAGGCAGCCATTTAATGTCACTCTTGCGCATCGATCTGTTCATGATTGCCGAATAGTAATGGAATTATTGATTTAATTTGATAAAGCTGCAACCTTTAGCTACATTTTAAGGGGTTTTTATTAAGGTAACCATACGCGTTTGGATTTTAAGCTAGGTTTTAAGGGTATTACTTTTAAAATAAACATATAAATTCATATTTTACAAGCATTTTGATATCGATTTTGCAGTAGGCAGCCATTTAATGTCACTCTTGCGCATCGATCTGTTCATGATTGCCGAATAGTAATGGAATTATTGATTTAATTTGATAAAGCTGCAACCTTTAGCTACATTTTAAGGGGTTTTTATTAAGGTAACCATACGCGTTTGGATTTTAAGCTAGGTTTTAAGGGTATTACTTTTAAAATAAACATATAAATTCATATTTTACAAGCATTTTGATATCGATTTTGCAGTAGGCAGCCATTTAATGTCACTCTTGCGCATCGATCTGTTCATGATTGCCGAATAGTAATGGAATTATTGATTTAATTTGATAAAGCTGCAACCTTTAGCTACATTTTAAGGGGTTTTTATTAAGGTAACCATACGCGTTTGGATTTTAAGCTAGGTTTTAAGGGTATTACTTTTAAAATAAACATATAAATTCATATTTTACAAGCATTTTGATATCGATTTTGCAGTAGGCAGCCATTTAATGTCACTCTTGCGCATCGATCTGTTCATGATTGCCGAATAGTAATGGAATTATTGATTTAATTTGATAAAGCTGCAACCTTTAGCTACATTTTAAGGGGTTTTTATTAAGGTAACCATACGCGTTTGGATTTTAAGCTAGGTTTTAAGGGTATTACTTTTAAAATAAACATATAAATTCATATTTTACAAGCATTTTGATATCGATTTTGCAGTAGGCAGCCATTTAATGTCACTCTTGCGCATCGATCTGTTCATGATTGCCGAATAGTAATGGAATTATTGATTTAATTTGATAAAGCTGCAACCTTTAGCTACATTTTAAGGGGTTTTTATTAAGGTAACCATACGCGTTTGGATTTTAAGCTAGGTTTTAAGGGTATTACTTTTAAAATAAACATATAAATTCATATTTTACAAGCATTTTGATATCGATTTTGCAGTAGGCAGCCATTTAATGTCACTCTTGCGCATCGATCTGTTCATGATTGCCGAATAGTAATGGAATTATTGATTTAATTTGATAAAGCTGCAACCTTTAGCTACATTTTAAGGGGTTTTTATTAAGGTAACCATACGCGTTTGGATTTTAAGCTAGGTTTTAAGGGTATTACTTTTAAAATAAACATATAAATTCATATTTTACAAGCATTTTGATATCGATTTTGCAGTAGGCAGCCATTTAATGTCACTCTTGCGCATCGATCTGTTCATGATTGCCGAATAGTAATGGAATTATTGATTTAATTTGATAAAGCTGCAACCTTTAGCTACATTTTAAGGGGTTTTTATTAAGGTAACCATACGCGTTTGGATTTTAAGCTAGGTTTTAAGGGTATTACTTTTAAAATAAACATATAAATTCATATTTTACAAGCATTTTGATATCGATTTTGCAGTAGGCAGCCATTTAATGTCACTCTTGCGCATCGATCTGTTCATGATTGCCGAATAGTAATGGAATTATTGATTTAATTTGATAAAGCTGCAACCTTTAGCTACATTTTAAGGGGTTTTTATTAAGGTAACCATACGCGTTTGGATTTTAAGCTAGGTTTTAAGGGTATTACTTTTAAAATAAACATATAAATTCATATTTTACAAGCATTTTGATATCGATTTTGCAGTAGGCAGCCATTTAATGTCACTCTTGCGCATCGATCTGTTCATGATTGCCGAATAGTAATGGAATTATTGATTTAATTTGATAAAGCTGCAACCTTTAGCTACATTTTAAGGGGTTTTTATTAAGGTAACCATACGCGTTTGGATTTTAAGCTAGGTTTTAAGGGTATTACTTTTAAAATAAACATATAAATTCATATTTTACAAGCATTTTGATATCGATTTTGCAGTAGGCAGCCATTTAATGTCACTCTTGCGCATCGATCTGTTCATGATTGCCGAATAGTAATGGAATTATTGATTTAATTTGATAAAGCTGCAACCTTTAGCTACATTTTAAGGGGTTTTTATTAAGGTAACCATACGCGTTTGGATTTTAAGCTAGGTTTTAAGGGTATTACTTTTAAAATAAACATATAAATTCATATTTTACAAGCATTTTGATATCGATTTTGCAGTAGGCAGCCATTTAATGTCACTCTTGCGCATCGATCTGTTCATGATTGCCGAATAGTAATGGAATTATTGATTTAATTTGATAAAGCTGCAACCTTTAGCTACATTTTAAGGGGTTTTTATTAAGGTAACCATACGCGTTTGGATTTTAAGCTAGGTTTTAAGGGTATTACTTTTAAAATAAACATATAAATTCATATTTTACAAGCATTTTGATATCGATTTTGCAGTAGGCAGCCATTTAATGTCACTCTTGCGCATCGATCTGTTCATGATTGCCGAATAGTAATGGAATTATTGATTTAATTTGATAAAGCTGCAACCTTTAGCTACATTTTAAGGGGTTTTTATTAAGGTAACCATACGCGTTTGGATTTTAAGCTAGGTTTTAAGGGTATTACTTTTAAAATAAACATATAAATTCATATTTTACAAGCATTTTGATATCGATTTTGCAGTAGGCAGCCATTTAATGTCACTCTTGCGCATCGATCTGTTCATGATTGCCGAATAGTAATGGAATTATTGATTTAATTTGATAAAGCTGCAACCTTTAGCTACATTTTAAGGGGTTTTTATTAAGGTAACCATACGCGTTTGGATTTTAAGCTAGGTTTTAAGGGTATTACTTTTAAAATAAACATATAAATTCATATTTTACAAGCATTTTGATATCGATTTTGCAGTAGGCAGCCATTTAATGTCACTCTTGCGCATCGATCTGTTCATGATTGCCGAATAGTAATGGAATTATTGATTTAATTTGATAAAGCTGCAACCTTTAGCTACATTTTAAGGGGTTTTTATTAAGGTAACCATACGCGTTTGGATTTTAAGCTAGGTTTTAAGGGTATTACTTTTAAAATAAACATATAAATTCATATTTTACAAGCATTTTGATATCGATTTTGCAGTAGGCAGCCATTTAATGTCACTCTTGCGCATCGATCTGTTCATGATTGCCGAATAGTAATGGAATTATTGATTTAATTTGATAAAGCTGCAACCTTTAGCTACATTTTAAGGGGTTTTTATTAAGGTAACCATACGCGTTTGGATTTTAAGCTAGGTTTTAAGGGTATTACTTTTAAAATAAACATATAAATTCATATTTTACAAGCATTTTGATATCGATTTTGCAGTAGGCAGCCATTTAATGTCACTCTTGCGCATCGATCTGTTCATGATTGCCGAATAGTAATGGAATTATTGATTTAATTTGATAAAGCTGCAACCTTTAGCTACATTTTAAGGGGTTTTTATTAAGGTAACCATACGCGTTTGGATTTTAAGCTAGGTTTTAAGGGTATTACTTTTAAAATAAACATATAAATTCATATTTTACAAGCATTTTGATATCGATTTTGCAGTAGGCAGCCATTTAATGTCACTCTTGCGCATCGATCTGTTCATGATTGCCGAATAGTAATGGAATTATTGATTTAATTTGATAAAGCTGCAACCTTTAGCTACATTTTAAGGGGTTTTTATTAAGGTAACCATACGCGTTTGGATTTTAAGCTAGGTTTTAAGGGTATTACTTTTAAAATAAACATATAAATTCATATTTTACAAGCATTTTGATATCGATTTTGCAGTAGGCAGCCATTTAATGTCACTCTTGCGCATCGATCTGTTCATGATTGCCGAATAGTAATGGAATTATTGATTTAATTTGATAAAGCTGCAACCTTTAGCTACATTTTAAGGGGTTTTTATTAAGGTAACCATACGCGTTTGGATTTTAAGCTAGGTTTTAAGGGTATTACTTTTAAAATAAACATATAAATTCATATTTTACAAGCATTTTGATATCGATTTTGCAGTAGGCAGCCATTTAATGTCACTCTTGCGCATCGATCTGTTCATGATTGCCGAATAGTAATGGAATTATTGATTTAATTTGATAAAGCTGCAACCTTTAGCTACATTTTAAGGGGTTTTTATTAAGGTAACCATACGCGTTTGGATTTTAAGCTAGGTTTTAAGGGTATTACTTTTAAAATAAACATATAAATTCATATTTTACAAGCATTTTGATATCGATTTTGCAGTAGGCAGCCATTTAATGTCACTCTTGCGCATCGATCTGTTCATGATTGCCGAATAGTAATGGAATTATTGATTTAATTTGATAAAGCTGCAACCTTTAGCTACATTTTAAGGGGTTTTTATTAAGGTAACCATACGCGTTTGGATTTTAAGCTAGGTTTTAAGGGTATTACTTTTAAAATAAACATATAAATTCATATTTTACAAGCATTTTGATATCGATTTTGCAGTAGGCAGCCATTTAATGTCACTCTTGCGCATCGATCTGTTCATGATTGCCGAATAGTAATGGAATTATTGATTTAATTTGATAAAGCTGCAACCTTTAGCTACATTTTAAGGGGTTTTTATTAAGGTAACCATACGCGTTTGGATTTTAAGCTAGGTTTTAAGGGTATTACTTTTAAAATAAACATATAAATTCATATTTTACAAGCATTTTGATATCGATTTTGCAGTAGGCAGCCATTTAATGTCACTCTTGCGCATCGATCTGTTCATGATTGCCGAATAGTAATGGAATTATTGATTTAATTTGATAAAGCTGCAACCTTTAGCTACATTTTAAGGGGTTTTTATTAAGGTAACCATACGCGTTTGGATTTTAAGCTAGGTTTTAAGGGTATTACTTTTAAAATAAACATATAAATTCATATTTTACAAGCATTTTGATATCGATTTTGCAGTAGGCAGCCATTTAATGTCACTCTTGCGCATCGATCTGTTCATGATTGCCGAATAGTAATGGAATTATTGATTTAATTTGATAAAGCTGCAACCTTTAGCTACATTTTAAGGGGTTTTTATTAAGGTAACCATACGCGTTTGGATTTTAAGCTAGGTTTTAAGGGTATTACTTTTAAAATAAACATATAAATTCATATTTTACAAGCATTTTGATATCGATTTTGCAGTAGGCAGCCATTTAATGTCACTCTTGCGCATCGATCTGTTCATGATTGCCGAATAGTAATGGAATTATTGATTTAATTTGATAAAGCTGCAACCTTTAGCTACATTTTAAGGGGTTTTTATTAAGGTAACCATACGCGTTTGGATTTTAAGCTAGGTTTTAAGGGTATTACTTTTAAAATAAACATATAAATTCATATTTTACAAGCATTTTGATATCGATTTTGCAGTAGGCAGCCATTTAATGTCACTCTTGCGCATCGATCTGTTCATGATTGCCGAATAGTAATGGAATTATTGATTTAATTTGATAAAGCTGCAACCTTTAGCTACATTTTAAGGGGTTTTTATTAAGGTAACCATACGCGTTTGGATTTTAAGCTAGGTTTTAAGGGTATTACTTTTAAAATAAACATATAAATTCATATTTTACAAGCATTTTGATATCGATTTTGCAGTAGGCAGCCATTTAATGTCACTCTTGCGCATCGATCTGTTCATGATTGCCGAATAGTAATGGAATTATTGATTTAATTTGATAAAGCTGCAACCTTTAGCTACATTTTAAGGGGTTTTTATTAAGGTAACCATACGCGTTTGGATTTTAAGCTAGGTTTTAAGGGTATTACTTTTAAAATAAACATATAAATTCATATTTTACAAGCATTTTGATATCGATTTTGCAGTAGGCAGCCATTTAATGTCACTCTTGCGCATCGATCTGTTCATGATTGCCGAATAGTAATGGAATTATTGATTTAATTTGATAAAGCTGCAACCTTTAGCTACATTTTAAGGGGTTTTTATTAAGGTAACCATACGCGTTTGGATTTTAAGCTAGGTTTTAAGGGTATTACTTTTACAATAAACATATAAATTCATATTTTACAAGCATTTTGATATCGATTTTGCAGTAGGCAGCCATTTAATGTCACTCTTGCGCATCGATCTGTTCATGATTGCCGAATAGTAATGGAATTATTGATTTAATTTGATAAAGCTGCAACCTTTAGCTACATTTTAAGGGGTTTTTATTAAGGTAACCATACGCGTTTGGATTTTAAGCTAGGTTTTAAGGGTATTACTTTTAAAATAAACATATAAATTCATATTTTACAAGCATTTTGATATCGATTTTGCAGTAGGCAGCCATTTAATGTCACTCTTGCGCATCGATCTGTTCATGATTGCCGAATAGTAATGGAATTATTGATTTAATTTGATAAAGCTGCAACCTTTAGCTACATTTTAAGGGGTTTTTATTAAGGTAACCATACGCGTTTGGATTTTAAGCTAGGTTTTAAGGGTATTACTTTTAATTTTCATAATTAGCAAGTTTGCTGTCGTAAGGTACTAGTGTAGGATACGTCCGGAAGGGAAGATAAATAGACCCAATGAATGGAAGACGGTCGAGGTACACAGAGACGACAGACTAAGATAGAATACACAAGACTCCAGCTAGGTTTTAAGGGTATTACTTTTAAAATAAACATATAAATTCATATTTTACAAGCATTTTGATATCGATTTTGCAGTAGGCAGCCATTTAATGTCACTCTTGCGCATCGATCTGTTCATGATTGCCGAATAGTAATGGAATTATTGATTTAATTTGATAAAGCTGCAACCTTTAGCTACATTTTAAGGGGTTTTTATTAAGGTAACCATACGCGTTTGGATTTTAAGCTAGGTTTTAAGGGTATTACTTTTAAAATAAACATATAAATTCATATTTTACAAGCATTTTGATATCGATTTTGCAGTAGGCAGCCATTTAATGTCACTCTTGCGCATCGATCTGTTCATGATTGCCGAATAGTAATGGAATTATTGATTTAATTTGATAAAGCTGCAACCTTTAGCTACATTTTAAGGGGTTTTTATTAAGGTAACCATACGCGTTTGGATTTTAAGCTAGGTTTTAAGGGTATTACTTTTAAAATAAACATATAAATTCATATTTTACAAGCATTTTGATATCGATTTTGCAGTAGGCAGCCATTTAATGTCACTCTTGCGCATCGATCTGTTCATGATTGCCGAATAGTAATGGAATTATTGATTTAATTTGATAAAGCTGCAACCTTTAGCTACATTTTAAGGGGTTTTTATTAAGGTAACCATACGCGTTTGGATTTTAAGCTAGGTTTTAAGGGTATTACTTTTAAAATAAACATATAAATTCATATTTTACAAGCATTTTGATATCGATTTTGCAGTAGGCAGCCATTTAATGTCACTCTTGCGCATCGATCTGTTCATGATTGCCGAATAGTAATGGAATTATTGATTTAATTTGATAAAGCTGCAACCTTTAGCTACATTTTAAGGGGTTTTTATTAAGGTAACCATACGCGTTTGGATTTTAAGCTAGGTTTTAAGGGTATTACTTTTAAAATAAACATATAAATTCATATTTTACAAGCATTTTGATATCGATTTTGCAGTAGGCAGCCATTTAATGTCACTCTTGCGCATCGATCTGTTCATGATTGCCGAATAGTAATGGAATTATTGATTTAATTTGATAAAGCTGCAACCTTTAGCTACATTTTAAGGGGTTTTTATTAAGGTAACCATACGCGTTTGGATTTTAAGCTAGGTTTTAAGGGTATTACTTTTAAAATAAACATATAAATTCATATTTTACAAGCATTTTGATATCGATTTTGCAGTAGGCAGCCATTTAATGTCACTCTTGCGCATCGATCTGTTCATGATTGCCGAATAGTAATGGAATTATTGATTTAATTTGATAAAGCTGCAACCTTTAGCTACATTTTAAGGGGTTTTTATTAAGGTAACCATACGCGTTTGGATTTTAAGCTAGGTTTTAAGGGTATTACTTTTAAAATAAACATATAAATTCATATTTTACAAGCATTTTGATATCGATTTTGCAGTAGGCAGCCATTTAATGTCACTCTTGCGCATCGATCTGTTCATGATTGCCGAATAGTAATGGAATTATTGATTTAATTTGATAAAGCTGCAACCTTTAGCTACATTTTAAGGGGTTTTTATTAAGGTAACCATACGCGTTTGGATTTTAAGCTAGGTTTTAAGGGTATTACTTTTAAAATAAACATATAAATTCATATTTTACAAGCATTTTGATATCGATTTTGCAGTAGGCAGCCATTTAATGTCACTCTTGCGCATCGATCTGTTCATGATTGCCGAATAGTAATGGAATTATTGATTTAATTTGATAAAGCTGCAACCTTTAGCTACATTTTAAGGGGTTTTTATTAAGGTAACCATACGCGTTTGGATTTTAAGCTAGGTTTTAAGGGTATTACTTTTAAAATAAACATATAAATTCATATTTTACAAGCATTTTGATATCGATTTTGCAGTAGGCAGCCATTTAATGTCACTCTTGCGCATCGATCTGTTCATGATTGCCGAATAGTAATGGAATTATTGATTTAATTTGATAAAGCTGCAACCTTTAGCTACATTTTAAGGGGTTTTTATTAAGGTAACCATACGCGTTTGGATTTTAAGCTAGGTTTTAAGGGTATTACTTTTAAAATAAACATATAAATTCATATTTTACAAGCATTTTGATATCGATTTTGCAGTAGGCAGCCATTTAATGTCACTCTTGCGCATCGATCTGTTCATGATTGCCGAATAGTAATGGAATTATTGATTTAATTTGATAAAGCTGCAACCTTTAGCTACATTTTAAGGGGTTTTTATTAAGGTAACCATACGCGTTTGGATTTTAAGCTAGGTTTTAAGGGTATTACTTTTAAAATAAACATATAAATTCATATTTTACAAGCATTTTGATATCGATTTTGCAGTAGGCAGCCATTTAATGTCACTCTTGCGCATCGATCTGTTCATGATTGCCGAATAGTAATGGAATTATTGATTTAATTTGATAAAGCTGCAACCTTTAGCTACATTTTAAGGGGTTTTTATTAAGGTAACCATACGCGTTTGGATTTTAAGCTAGGTTTTAAGGGTATTACTTTTAAAATAAACATATAAATTCATATTTTACAAGCATTTTGATATCGATTTTGCAGTAGGCAGCCATTTAATGTCACTCTTGCGCATCGATCTGTTCATGATTGCCGAATAGTAATGGAATTATTGATTTAATTTGATAAAGCTGCAACCTTTAGCTACATTTTAAGGGGTTTTTATTAAGGTAACCATACGCGTTTGGATTTTAAGCTAGGTTTTAAGGGTATTACTTTTAAAATAAACATATAAATTCATATTTTACAAGCATTTTGATATCGATTTTGCAGTAGGCAGCCATTTAATGTCACTCTTGCGCATCGATCTGTTCATGATTGCCGAATAGTAATGGAATTATTGATTTAATTTGATAAAGCTGCAACCTTTAGCTACATTTTAAGGGGTTTTTATTAAGGTAACCATACGCGTTTGGATTTTAAGCTAGGTTTTAAGGGTATTACTTTTAAAATAAACATATAAATTCATATTTTACAAGCATTTTGATATCGATTTTGCAGTAGGCAGCCATTTAATGTCACTCTTGCGCATCGATCTGTTCATGATTGCCGAATAGTAATGGAATTATTGATTTAATTTGATAAAGCTGCAACCTTTAGCTACATTTTAAGGGGTTTTTATTAAGGTAACCATACGCGTTTGGATTTTAAGCTAGGTTTTAAGGGTATTACTTTTAAAATAAACATATAAATTCATATTTTACAAGCATTTTGATATCGATTTTGCAGTAGGCAGCCATTTAATGTCACTCTTGCGCATCGATCTGTTCATGATTGCCGAATAGTAATGGAATTATTGATTTAATTTGATAAAGCTGCAACCTTTAGCTACATTTTAAGGGGTTTTTATTAAGGTAACCATACGCGTTTGGATTTTAAGCTAGGTTTTAAGGGTATTACTTTTAAAATAAACATATAAATTCATATTTTACAAGCATTTTGATATCGATTTTGCAGTAGGCAGCCATTTAATGTCACTCTTGCGCATCGATCTGTTCATGATTGCCGAATAGTAATGGAATTATTGATTTAATTTGATAAAGCTGCAACCTTTAGCTACATTTTAAGGGGTTTTTATTAAGGTAACCATACGCGTTTGGATTTTAAGCTAGGTTTTAAGGGTATTACTTTTAAAATAAACATATAAATTCATATTTTACAAGCATTTTGATATCGATTTTGCAGTAGGCAGCCATTTAATGTCACTCTTGCGCATCGATCTGTTCATGATTGCCGAATAGTAATGGAATTATTGATTTAATTTGATAAAGCTGCAACCTTTAGCTACATTTTAAGGGGTTTTTATTAAGGTAACCATACGCGTTTGGATTTTAAGCTAGGTTTTAAGGGTATTACTTTTAAAATAAACATATAAATTCATATTTTACAAGCATTTTGATATCGATTTTGCAGTAGGCAGCCATTTAATGTCACTCTTGCGCATCGATCTGTTCATGATTGCCGAATAGTAATGGAATTATTGATTTAATTTGATAAAGCTGCAACCTTTAGCTACATTTTAAGGGGTTTTTATTAAGGTAACCATACGCGTTTGGATTTTAAGCTAGGTTTTAAGGGTATTACTTTTAAAATAAACATATAAATTCATATTTTACAAGCATTTTGATATCGATTTTGCAGTAGGCAGCCATTTAATGTCACTCTTGCGCATCGATCTGTTCATGATTGCCGAATAGTAATGGAATTATTGATTTAATTTGATAAAGCTGCAACCTTTAGCTACATTTTAAGGGGTTTTTATTAAGGTAACCATACGCGTTTGGATTTTAAGCTAGGTTTTAAGGGTATTACTTTTAAAATAAACATATAAATTCATATTTTACAAGCATTTTGATATCGATTTTGCAGTAGGCAGCCATTTAATGTCACTCTTGCGCATCGATCTGTTCATGATTGCCGAATAGTAATGGAATTATTGATTTAATTTGATAAAGCTGCAACCTTTAGCTACATTTTAAGGGGTTTTTATTAAGGTAACCATACGCGTTTGGATTTTAAGCTAGGTTTTAAGGGTATTACTTTTAAAATAAACATATAAATTCATATTTTACAAGCATTTTGATATCGATTTTGCAGTAGGCAGCCATTTAATGTCACTCTTGCGCATCGATCTGTTCATGATTGCCGAATAGTAATGGAATTATTGATTTAATTTGATAAAGCTGCAACCTTTAGCTACATTTTAAGGGGTTTTTATTAAGGTAACCATACGCGTTTGGATTTTAAGCTAGGTTTTAAGGGTATTACTTTTAAAATAAACATATAAATTCATATTTTACAAGCATTTTGATATCGATTTTGCAGTAGGCAGCCATTTAATGTCACTCTTGCGCATCGATCTGTTCATGATTGCCGAATAGTAATGGAATTATTGATTTAATTTGATAAAGCTGCAACCTTTAGCTACATTTTAAGGGGTTTTTATTAAGGTAACCATACGCGTTTGGATTTTAAGCTAGGTTTTAAGGGTATTACTTTTAAAATAAACATATAAATTCATATTTTACAAGCATTTTGATATCGATTTTGCAGTAGGCAGCCATTTAATGTCACTCTTGCGCATCGATCTGTTCATGATTGCCGAATAGTAATGGAATTATTGATTTAATTTGATAAAGCTGCAACCTTTAGCTACATTTTAAGGGGTTTTTATTAAGGTAACCATACGCGTTTGGATTTTAAGCTAGGTTTTAAGGGTATTACTTTTAAAATAAACATATAAATTCATATTTTACAAGCATTTTGATATCGATTTTGCAGTAGGCAGCCATTTAATGTCACTCTTGCGCATCGATCTGTTCATGATTGCCGAATAGTAATGGAATTATTGATTTAATTTGATAAAGCTGCAACCTTTAGCTACATTTTAAGGGGTTTTTATTAAGGTAACCATACGCGTTTGGATTTTAAGCTAGGTTTTAAGGGTATTACTTTTAAAATAAACATATAAATTCATATTTTACAAGCATTTTGATATCGATTTTGCAGTAGGCAGCCATTTAATGTCACTCTTGCGCATCGATCTGTTCATGATTGCCGAATAGTAATGGAATTATTGATTTAATTTGATAAAGCTGCAACCTTTAGCTACATTTTAAGGGGTTTTTATTAAGGTAACCATACGCGTTTGGATTTTAAGCTAGGTTTTAAGGGTATTACTTTTAAAATAAACATATAAATTCATATTTTACAAGCATTTTGATATCGATTTTGCAGTAGGCAGCCATTTAATGTCACTCTTGCGCATCGATCTGTTCATGATTGCCGAATAGTAATGGAATTATTGATTTAATTTGATAAAGCTGCAACCTTTAGCTACATTTTAAGGGGTTTTTATTAAGGTAACCATACGCGTTTGGATTTTAAGCTAGGTTTTAAGGGTATTACTTTTAAAATAAACATATAAATTCATATTTTACAAGCATTTTGATATCGATTTTGCAGTAGGCAGCCATTTAATGTCACTCTTGCGCATCGATCTGTTCATGATTGCCGAATAGTAATGGAATTATTGATTTAATTTGATAAAGCTGCAACCTTTAGCTACATTTTAAGGGGTTTTTATTAAGGTAACCATACGCGTTTGGATTTTAAGCTAGGTTTTAAGGGTATTACTTTTAAAATAAACATATAAATTCATATTTTACAAGCATTTTGATATCGATTTTGCAGTAGGCAGCCATTTAATGTCACTCTTGCGCATCGATCTGTTCATGATTGCCGAATAGTAATGGAATTATTGATTTAATTTGATAAAGCTGCAACCTTTAGCTACATTTTAAGGGGTTTTTATTAAGGTAACCATACGCGTTTGGATTTTAAGCTAGGTTTTAAGGGTATTACTTTTAAAATAAACATATAAATTCATATTTTACAAGCATTTTGATATCGATTTTGCAGTAGGCAGCCATTTAATGTCACTCTTGCGCATCGATCTGTTCATGATTGCCGAATAGTAATGGAATTATTGATTTAATTTGATAAAGCTGCAACCTTTAGCTACATTTTAAGGGGTTTTTATTAAGGTAACCATACGCGTTTGGATTTTAAGCTAGGTTTTAAGGGTATTACTTTTAAAATAAACATATAAATTCATATTTTACAAGCATTTTGATATCGATTTTGCAGTAGGCAGCCATTTAATGTCACTCTTGCGCATCGATCTGTTCATGATTGCCGAATAGTAATGGAATTATTGATTTAATTTGATAAAGCTGCAACCTTTAGCTACATTTTAAGGGGTTTTTATTAAGGTAACCATACGCGTTTGGATTTTAAGCTAGGTTTTAAGGGTATTACTTTTAAAATAAACATATAAATTCATATTTTACAAGCATTTTGATATCGATTTTGCAGTAGGCAGCCATTTAATGTCACTCTTGCGCATCGATCTGTTCATGATTGCCGAATAGTAATGGAATTATTGATTTAATTTGATAAAGCTGCAACCTTTAGCTACATTTTAAGGGGTTTTTATTAAGGTAACCATACGCGTTTGGATTTTAAGCTAGGTTTTAAGGGTATTACTTTTAAAATAAACATATAAATTCATATTTTACAAGCATTTTGATATCGATTTTGCAGTAGGCAGCCATTTAATGTCACTCTTGCGCATCGATCTGTTCATGATTGCCGAATAGTAATGGAATTATTGATTTAATTTGATAAAGCTGCAACCTTTAGCTACATTTTAAGGGGTTTTTATTAAGGTAACCATACGCGTTTGGATTTTAAGCTAGGTTTTAAGGGTATTACTTTTAAAATAAACATATAAATTCATATTTTACAAGCATTTTGATATCGATTTTGCAGTAGGCAGCCATTTAATGTCACTCTTGCGCATCGATCTGTTCATGATTGCCGAATAGTAATGGAATTATTGATTTAATTTGATAAAGCTGCAACCTTTAGCTACATTTTAAGGGGTTTTTATTAAGGTAACCATACGCGTTTGGATTTTAAGCTAGGTTTTAAGGGTATTACTTTTAAAATAAACATATAAATTCATATTTTACAAGCATTTTGATATCGATTTTGCAGTAGGCAGCCATTTAATGTCACTCTTGCGCATCGATCTGTTCATGATTGCCGAATAGTAATGGAATTATTGATTTAATTTGATAAAGCTGCAACCTTTAGCTACATTTTAAGGGGTTTTTATTAAGGTAACCATACGCGTTTGGATTTTAAGCTAGGTTTTAAGGGTATTACTTTTAAAATAAACATATAAATTCATATTTTACAAGCATTTTGATATCGATTTTGCAGTAGGCAGCCATTTAATGTCACTCTTGCGCATCGATCTGTTCATGATTGCCGAATAGTAATGGAATTATTGATTTAATTTGATAAAGCTGCAACCTTTAGCTACATTTTAAGGGGTTTTTATTAAGGTAACCATACGCGTTTGGATTTTAAGCTAGGTTTTAAGGGTATTACTTTTAAAATAAACATATAAATTCATATTTTACAAGCATTTTGATATCGATTTTGCAGTAGGCAGCCATTTAATGTCACTCTTGCGCATCGATCTGTTCATGATTGCCGAATAGTAATGGAATTATTGATTTAATTTGATAAAGCTGCAACCTTTAGCTACATTTTAAGGGGTTTTTATTAAGGTAACCATACGCGTTTGGATTTTAAGCTAGGTTTTAAGGGTATTACTTTTAAAATAAACATATAAATTCATATTTTACAAGCATTTTGATATCGATTTTGCAGTAGGCAGCCATTTAATGTCACTCTTGCGCATCGATCTGTTCATGATTGCCGAATAGTAATGGAATTATTGATTTAATTTGATAAAGCTGCAACCTTTAGCTACATTTTAAGGGGTTTTTATTAAGGTAACCATACGCGTTTGGATTTTAAGCTAGGTTTTAAGGGTATTACTTTTAAAATAAACATATAAATTCATATTTTACAAGCATTTTGATATCGATTTTGCAGTAGGCAGCCATTTAATGTCACTCTTGCGCATCGATCTGTTCATGATTGCCGAATAGTAATGGAATTATTGATTTAATTTGATAAAGCTGCAACCTTTAGCTACATTTTAAGGGGTTTTTATTAAGGTAACCATACGCGTTTGGATTTTAAGCTAGGTTTTAAGGGTATTACTTTTAAAATAAACATATAAATTCATATTTTACAAGCATTTTGATATCGATTTTGCAGTAGGCAGCCATTTAATGTCACTCTTGCGCATCGATCTGTTCATGATTGCCGAATAGTAATGGAATTATTGATTTAATTTGATAAAGCTGCAACCTTTAGCTACATTTTAAGGGGTTTTTATTAAGGTAACTGTTGAATCCTGCAGCGGCGCCACGAGATAACCAACATCTGGTCGCCCTTATCCAGTGGTGCCTGCTGCGAGGGTTCATGTAACACAGGCACGATGGGAGCGCGCCGGTCAGCAGATACTGGCTGCACGCTCTTATCGCGCTGTGGATTTAGGTAGCCATGCATGTCGGGTCAAGCTACCTACGCACATGCATGCGCTGGTAAGCGTTAGGATAAGAATATTTTTAGCAAGTAGGTACTAGAAAGTAAGTTATAAATAAAGGCTCCGGGTTACCGAAGCATCAGTCTAGTTTGTGAAGTAAAAAGGAAGTGCCGTTTTATTGAGGATCTTTGCAGCGACCGCAGCGAGCAACGGAGTTAAACATTTGGTGACCCCAGGACACACACCTACTGCTAAGGAAAAAGTAAGTAAGTGAAATTTAAATTAATTAAAATTATTGTTGGGTAAAATAAATAGTAGTTAAGAAATGGCAAAAGAAATGTTAAAGAAACAGGAAGAGCTTGGCAATGCTATTCTTAGCATTTGCAACCAGCTGAACGCTGAGGGTCGCAGTGAAGGGCTGCAAGGGCAGTTGAATTCGTTGTTCGAGGAGCTCACGGCGAATCACTGCATTTTAGCTCCCAAGCAAGCGCTTAGGGAGTACAAGGTGTATTTCGAAAAGAAATACTATGAAAAAGTGCAGGCATTGTACGAAAGTACAATCAAGCGAGTAAGTGAGTTAGAGGCAGGAATGGGTAAGGGCGTGGTCAGTCCGCCAATTGAAAGGATGGAGGCGCGAACTGACAGCACAGGGAAATCGGTGTCGGCGGAGCGTCAAAGGGACCAGGCCGCATCGATTCAAGCGCGGTTTCAAGGCACCTTAAAGGAGTTAAGAAGGTGCCACGAACGCATCCAGATGGGGTGGAAAGATCTGTCACGGTTGCACAAGTTCGAGGACCGTGCGACAGATCTTAAGTTCGAGTACAATGAGTTCTTTGGAGAGGACGAGTTGTGCGAAGAATATGAGGGCCTAATGGATAAAGGGTCTCATATTGTGGCAGAAGAGGAAGAGAAAAAGCTGTTAGAGCAAAATGCGGCTCCTTCCTTGCCATATAGCCTGCCTCAGATTCAGATTCCCATATTTAGTGGGGATTATAGTAAGTGGATATCCTTTAGGGATATTTTCACTGAAATATTCCTGCATAAAAATGTGGGAGAAACCCATAAAATGATTGCATTAAAATCATATTTAAGGGGTGAGGCGTTAAGGTTGGTTGATCACTTAGGTATAAGTGGTGCGAACTTTAACGTGGCGTGGAATATTCTGGAGAGAAGGTATTCGGATAAACGGCAAATAACATCAAAGATGTTCAGAAATCTGCTGGACGCCAGGCAAATATTCTCTCGCACGCCTGCGGAGATTAAGGAGTTGCACGACACAGTGTCAGCTAATCTGAGAGCGTTAGAGTCTACTAGACTCTCAGATACGGAAATTAAAGAAGCCCTGTTGCACTTCATAATTGTGAGAAAGCTAGACTCACACACAAAAGTTAGGTACGAGGAATCCTTGCCAGATTCAACTGAAGTACCATCAATAGAAAACCTGTTAGCATTTCTTGAAAAGCAATTCAAATCACTAGAAGAGAGTGAAAGAAGTAATGGGTGGAGATTCGAGTTGCCAAATAGGGAAGGCGGGTTGAAAAATGAAACGAGTAAGACACAGAATAATGCAAGAAAATGCGTGTTAGGGTGTGACAGCGTGCACAATTTGTGTAACTGTGAGGAGTTCAAAAAGCTCACAGTGGAGAAGCGGAATCAAGTAGTATTGGGAAACAATATGTGCATCAAGTGCCTAAAGAAGGGGCATGTGTTTAGAAGCTGTGATGTGGCATCTTGCCAAAAATGTAAAAAGGCACACCATACGCTGCTTCATAAAGATAATTTTGAAAGAAGTGAAGCAAATGTGTCCTTGTCGGTCGGCAGTAATAGGAAAAATCACATATTACTGGCAACAGCCTTAGTTCAAATAAGGAATCACCAGGGGGAGCACATCACAGCAAGGGCGGTGTTGGATAATTGTTCCCAAGGGAACTTTATTACAGAGAGATTAAGGAAAAAATTAGGACTTAAACCAAAACTTGTAGAAGCTATCGTAGAGGGAGTCTCAGGGAACAAGTCGGAAATTAATGATCAAGTAATGGTAGAGATAAAGTCGCCTCACAGCGACTTCAATATTAAGGTTGAGTCAATGGTTCTAAAACAAATTACGCCGAATCTACCAGGGGAAAAAATTGAGATAGCAAATCTCCCAAACGTAAGTCCTCTAGCGGACCCTGAGTTTCACACCCCAAGCCAAGTCGACATACTGCTTGGGGCGGAGGTTATGGGCGCGATTTTAACGAACGAAAGAAGGGAATACGTGGATTCGAGTCTTTATATGGAAGGCACAGTATTTGGATGGGTATTGATTGGACCAGCTCCAATAAAAACCAATTCTAAATACTGTGGAATTACAAACTATAGGCTAGTAGAACTAGACAAACAAGTTCAGAAATTTTGGGATTCAGAGGAAGTACGAAAAGTTGAAGAACCATTGCGAACAAAAGAAGAAAATGAGTGTGAGGAACTGTTTGAAAGCATGGTTACGATTGAACGCGATGGAAGGTTCAATGTTCCAATACTATTTAAAAGATCAGCAGAAATGTTGGGCGACTCAAAACAAATTGCTATACGCAGGTTTTACGCATTAGAGAAAAAGCTAATCAAGAATGACGCATTGAAGGAGCAATATTGTGCGTTTTTAAAAGAGTACCAAGATCAACAGCATATGGAGGAAATTAAGTGGGAAGACGTACCAAGCGAAGCTTATTTTATGCCACATCATTGTGTGTTGCGGCCTGACAGCACAACTACCAAATTAAGGGTTGTATTTGACGCATCCTGCAAAACCACGAATGGCGTGTCATTAAATGACATCCTGCATTCAGGGCCAAAGTTGCAGGATGATATATTTGATATTCTAATTAGGTTTAGAAAACATGCGTTCGTGTTGGCAGCAGATATTGAAAAGATGTATAGACAAATTAAAATAGCAAAAGATGATCAAAAGTATCAGTTGATTGTCTGGCGCTGGACATCAAGCGAGCGGCTAAAAGTATTTAGGTTAAAAACGGTCACATACGGAACATCCTCAGCTCCATATCTGGCAACGAAATGTTTGCAAAAATTAGCCGATAGGTACGCCGGTCAATACCCGCGGGCAAGCAGCGTGATTAAAAAGGACTTTTATATGGACGATTTAATGACAGGGGGAAATAAAGTGCCAGAGTTACAAAGCTTGCAAGAAGAGGTAATAAAACTATTAGGCGATCATGGATTCCATTTAAGGAAGTGGTGTTCGAACAATTCCAGCCTGTTGAAGAACATTACAACAGAAGATTGTGAAATAAAGCTTAATGTCGATTCGAGTGAAGTAAAGGCATTAGGATTGATATGGTCCCCGCTCACTGACATATTGCGCATAAAATCAGATTGGGGGGAAGTAAAGAAAGCGAACATCAGTAAACGGATAGTATTGTCAGATATTGCAAGATTATTCGATCCGTTAGGAGTGGTAAATCCGGTGGTCGCAAAAGCAAAAATATTTTTACAAGATCTGTGGCGAAACAAGTTAGATTGGAATGAAAATATTCCAGAAAACAAAAAAATTGAATGGCTTCAGTTTCGGGAACAATTGCCAATCCTCAAGGAGATTAAGTTGAACAGGCACATGATTATAGAAAATGCCAAAACGGTAGAACTACACGGGTTTTGCGATGCATCAGAAAAAGCATACGGATCGGTGGTATACGTTAAGTCAATGAATGAAAAAGGGGAGATAAGAGTAGCATTAGTGTCAGCAAAATCAAGAGTAGCGCCAATTAAAACGGTTACGATTCCGCGGTTAGAATTGTGTGCAGCGGTGTTACTAACAGAGCTCATGCAAAAAATAACTGAAAGCTTTGAAATAGTAAACCTAAAGCGTTATCACACAGATTCAGAGATCGTATTGGCATGGATAAAGATCGATCCAGGAAGATTAAAGGTATATGAAGCGAATAGAGTGGCTACAATTCAAAGAAGTAGTGATACAGACTGCTGGACGCATGTTACGACAAAACGTAATCCAGCGGATCTTATTTCAAGAGGGCTCAGTCCGAATGAAATTGTAGATAATTCATTCTGGTTTGAAGGGCCTCAATTTTTGAAAGAGCAAACTACAGCTATTAAAAGAATAGAGAAGCAAGTAGAAGTACCCGGGTTGAAAGCACAAGTGATACTGTCAGCGGTGGCCTTAGCAGAAACATGTACGGATTTCATTGATCACAAAAATAACTTGAAATTTCTAAGGAATGTAATGGCACTAATCCTAAAACTTGCAGATATAATAAAAAAACGAGACATCATAACGATGTGCGAGTATAGGGAGAAAGCACTGCAAACCTTAATAAAAATGGAGCAGCAGAAGTACTTCCAAGAGGAAATAAAGGCCTTAAAGAAAGGAAATACCGTACTTAGATCTTCCAAGCTTTCGACGTTAGCTCCATTTTTAGATGAAAATCAAATTATCCGAGTGGGGGGGAGAATTCAAAATGCAGCAGTTGCTTATGATACAAGGCATCCAATCCTTTTACCATATGACAGTACAGTAACAAAGTTGCTGGTAACGGATATTCACAGAAACAACATTCATGTTGGAGCAAAAGGGTTACTAGCGCTCACCCGACAGAAATATTGGCCGCTGCGAGGGAAACAAATAGCCGCGAAAATCATACACGCGTGCTACAAATGCTTTAGAATAAGACCGAGAGGTATTCAACAGTACATGGGAAGCCTTCCAGCCGACAGAGTGACCAAATCGCGGCCATTTGAAAAAATAGGGATTGATTTTCTTGGGCCGATAACGATACATCACAAGCTAAGAGGCGCACGGACGGATAAGGCTTACGTGTGCACCTTCGTTTGTTTTGCAAGCAAGGCAGTACATCTGGAAGTAGTAAATAACCTTTCCACAGTAGCATTTATAGGAGCATTGAAAAGATTTATAGGCAGAAGAGGCTGTCCATCAAAGATATACTCAGACAACGCTACGAACTTCATAGGGGCAAAAAATTGGTTGCAGGAGGTGTCGCAGCTTTTTAAAGAAAAACATCATTTAGACACATTAGACGAGTTTTGTGCTCAAAAAGAAATACAGTGGCACACAATTCCAGCAAGGTCTCCACATATAGGGGGATTGTGGGAAGCAAGTGTTAAATCAGTTAAGAACCACTTTAAGGTTATAGAGGAGCACACCTTCACGTTTGAGCAGCTTACAACAATTATGATAGAAATTGAGGCAATTCTTAACTCAAGACCACTAACGTCGTTGTCAGAGGATCCTAATGATCTTCAAGTGCTAACTCCAGCTCACTTTTTAATTGGAACCACACAGAGAACACTGGTCGACGGCAAATCAAGCCGTACATACGGCGACCTGAGGGATGGATGGAAACAAGTTCAGAAATGTGTAAGGGAGATTTGGGAAAGATGGTCGGATGAATATTTGACAGAGTTGCAACAAAGGTATAAGTGGAAAGATAGGCAAATGAATATAAAACCAGGAACTTTAGTGCTGCTGAAAGAAGAAAATTTACCACCTCTCAACTGGAAAAGGGGGAGAATAATCAAATCCTACGTTGGGCCAGATGGGTTAACGAGGGTTGTCAAAATTAAAACAGCCTTTGGCGAAACCCAACGTGCAATCCACACCATATGCCCTTTTCCACCGGACATGTTTGATGAAGAAAACAAAAACGGTGAAGTTGGCGACCGTTCCCAGGAAGGATAATGACTGCACTAAGGTGCAGGGGGGGGCAGGGTACCCAAGACCAGTTACGCAAAAAAGGGTCTTGGTTGCAGAGTGGACCTAAGGGTCAGGCGAGCACTGCTCCGGAGCCATGTCGTACTGTAGTATTAGATAAACATTTGCTTGTAACGTACTATATTAATCAAATTATCCATTTCAGATGTCCGCTTACATGCCTGAGTACAAATCACAAGGTTGTATTGTTGAGTAGATACGACATTAGCATAAAATATTAGTTGAGTTGGATTGAAGAAGAAGTTCGAAAAAATAAAAGAGCAGATAAAAGTCAATAAGTCTAAATTAAGAGAAAGCTAAGTTAGTAAGAATGTCGAGTGTAACGGAAAAAAACACAGATAGAAAGAAATGGCTACTGTTAGTTATATTGTGGACTATAACATCGCTAGTCAAGGGCCAAATGACTGTGCAGCACTTAAAAGATAAGTCAGGGATATTTTACGAAAAGCAGGGCAGTGTGGGCTTAACGCGAACATCGTGGGACATTGTGGTGCATGCAGACATGGAGGAGTACCATCAACATATGGCGAAGCTGCAAGGCGCAATCAAAATGATTCGGATTCTAGTGAAGACCGTCGAAAAAGAAACCTACATTCACGGAATGGCCGACCAGTTGGAAGAAAGGTGGTACCGAATTCAACAGAATAACGATATTGTCACATTCAATAAGAATGTAATGAAGCAAAGATTCAAGAGGTCAGCGCTACCATTTGTGGGAGGAATACTTCACTCTCTGTTTGGGCTGATGGACGAGGAGCATGCAGAAAATCTAATTCAGAAAATCCAGAACAGCAAGAATAATGAGCAATACTTGTTGGAGCTTCTGAGAAACCAGTCGTCAATGCAGGACGTAACATTCAATATCATGAAGAAGGAGAATGAAGTCATGTGGAAAAACTTTAAGGTGGCTAATAGCTCGCTGTATACCCTGCGCGATGCAGTGTTGCGTCAGTCGCAAGTAACAGACGTCGTGGAAGCGTTGGCAAGTACAAGCATTGCAATGGAATCGTTTGAACAACTTCAACGAGATCTAATAGAAGCACTCTGGAACTCCAAGGGCAACTTCATGGAAAGGCTTCTGCCCTTAGACCAGTTCCGACGACAGATCGACATTATAAGGCTGAATCTGAAAGAAAATGTAAAGCTGCCAGAGACGAATCCAATCGAACTAGCTCATATTGCTCGGACGACTGTAAAGACTACGAAGAAATACGTCCTCGTCAACATAAGAATTCCTTTAATCAGTATCAACACACTGGCAGCCTACAGAATTTACCCGTATCCAACAGTACACGATGGATACTCCATAAGTATCAAGGCTAATTACGAGTATCTGATGATCAACGAGCAGAAGACAATGTACTACGGATTAACGGCAGACAAGTTCGGTCCTTGCCGACACCTGACCAACATTACAGTTTGTCCACAAACGCACCCACTCTACAACACGCACACGGCAGAAAATTGCGAAGTAGAGCTGTTCTTCAATCGACGAAACTTGCCGAAAAGCTGTGGAATAACCATCACTCCACAGCGCCCATTCTGGGTACAGTTACAAGCAGCGAATTCATGGATTTTTTCCGTGACTGAACCGACGGAAGCCGAGATAAACTGTGAAGGAAATCGTCGAAGCGTTACAATTGAAGGGCAAGGTATGTTGCAGCTCGAACCAAACTGCATGATGACGACCACGACAGTGAACTTGTGGTCATATGAGGTGTATACTACAGCGGTGGATTTTGTTACCCCAGCCATAAACATCAGCACTCAACTACCGGGCTTAAGGAACTTAAAGTTAAGAGGCGAGATGGAAACATTCAAGATACCAGAAATCCCGATAACGAAAACAATTATGGGCCTCCCAGTCGATATTGATGTTCACCATGCTATCCACTACGGATCATCGGTCACAACGTGGGTGGTAATAATAGCCGTAATCATCGTACTCTGCTGGATTGCGCGGAAACTGAGACCAGCCTCGCCGCCTACCGCTGCCCTAGCTCTGCCACGCTTAGAATTCTAAGAAAATATGAAGGGTTCGAAAATGTACACATGTTGAAAGGTTGTCCCTTTCAACGGGGGCAATATGTTGAATCCTGCAGCGGCACCACGAGATAACCAACATCTGGTCGCCCTTATCCAGTGGTGCCTGCTGCGAGGGTTCATGTAACACAGGCACGATGGGAGCGCGCCGGTCAGCAGATACTGGCTGCACGCTCTTATCGCGCTGTGGATTTAGGTAGCCATGCATGTCGGGTCAAGCTACCTACGCACATGCATGCGCTGGTAAGCGTTAGGATAAGAATATTTTTAGCAAGTAGGTACTAGAAAGTAAGTTATAAATAAAGGCTCCGGGTTACCGAAGCATCAGTCTAGTTTGTGAAGTAAAAAGGAAGTGCCGTTTTATTGAGGATCTTTGCAGCGACCGCAGCGAGCAACGGAGTTAAACAGTAACCATACGCGTTTGGATTTTAAGCTAGGTTTTAAGGGTATTACTTTTAAAATAAACATATAAATTCATATTTTACAAGCATTTTGATATCGATTTTGCAGTAGGCAGCCATTTAATGTCACTCTTGCGCATCGATCTGTTCATGATTGCCGAATAGTAATGGAATTATTGATTTAATTTGATAAAGCTGCAACCTTTAGCTACATTTTAAGGGGTTTTTATTAAGGTAACCATACGCGTTTGGATTTTAAGCTAGGTTTTAAGGGTATTACTTTTAAAATAAACATATAAATTCATATTTTACAAGCATTTTGATATCGATTTTGCAGTAGGCAGCCATTTAATGTCACTCTTGCGCATCGATCTGTTCATGATTGCCGAATAGTAATGGAATTATTGATTTAATTTGATAAAGCTGCAACCTTTAGCTACATTTTAAGGGGTTTTTATTAAGGTAACCATACGCGTTTGGATTTTAAGCTAGGTTTTAAGGGTATTACTTTTAAAATAAACATATAAATTCATATTTTACAAGCATTTTGATATCGATTTTGCAGTAGGCAGCCATTTAATGTCACTCTTGCGCATCGATCTGTTCATGATTGCCGAATAGTAATGGAATTATTGATTTAATTTGATAAAGCTGCAACCTTTAGCTACATTTTAAGGGGTTTTTATTAAGGTAACCATACGCGTTTGGATTTTAAGCTAGGTTTTAAGGGTATTACTTTTAAAATAAACATATAAATTCATATTTTACAAGCATTTTGATATCGATTTTGCAGTAGGCAGCCATTTAATGTCACTCTTGCGCATCGATCTGTTCATGATTGCCGAATAGTAATGGAATTATTGATTTAATTTGATAAAGCTGCAACCTTTAGCTACATTTTAAGGGGTTTTTATTAAGGTAACCATACGCGTTTGGATTTTAAGCTAGGTTTTAAGGGTATTACTTTTAAAATAAACATATAAATTCATATTTTACAAGCATTTTGATATCGATTTTGCAGTAGGCAGCCATTTAATGTCACTCTTGCGCATCGATCTGTTCATGATTGCCGAATAGTAATGGAATTATTGATTTAATTTGATAAAGCTGCAACCTTTAGCTACATTTTAAGGGGTTTTTATTAAGGTAACCATACGCGTTTGGATTTTAAGCTAGGTTTTAAGGGTATTACTTTTAAAATAAACATATAAATTCATATTTTACAAGCATTTTGATATCGATTTTGCAGTAGGCAGCCATTTAATGTCACTCTTGCGCATCGATCTGTTCATGATTGCCGAATAGTAATGGAATTATTGATTTAATTTGATAAAGCTGCAACCTTTAGCTACATTTTAAGGGGTTTTTATTAAGGTAACCATACGCGTTTGGATTTTAAGCTAGGTTTTAAGGGTATTACTTTTAAAATAAACATATAAATTCATATTTTACAAGCATTTTGATATCGATTTTGCAGTAGGCAGCCATTTAATGTCACTCTTGCGCATCGATCTGTTCATGATTGCCGAATAGTAATGGAATTATTGATTTAATTTGATAAAGCTGCAACCTTTAGCTACATTTTAAGGGGTTTTTATTAAGGTAACCATACGCGTTTGGATTTTAAGCTAGGTTTTAAGGGTATTACTTTTAAAATAAACATATAAATTCATATTTTACAAGCATTTTGATATCGATTTTGCAGTAGGCAGCCATTTAATGTCACTCTTGCGCATCGATCTGTTCATGATTGCCGAATAGTAATGGAATTATTGATTTAATTTGATAAAGCTGCAACCTTTAGCTACATTTTAAGGGGTTTTTATTAAGGTAACCATACGCGTTTGGATTTTAAGCTAGGTTTTAAGGGTATTACTTTTAAAATAAACATATAAATTCATATTTTACAAGCATTTTGATATCGATTTTGCAGTAGGCAGCCATTTAATGTCACTCTTGCGCATCGATCTGTTCATGATTGCCGAATAGTAATGGAATTATTGATTTAATTTGATAAAGCTGCAACCTTTAGCTACATTTTAAGGGGTTTTTATTAAGGTAACCATACGCGTTTGGATTTTAAGCTAGGTTTTAAGGGTATTACTTTTAAAATAAACATATAAATTCATATTTTACAAGCATTTTGATATCGATTTTGCAGTAGGCAGCCATTTAATGTCACTCTTGCGCATCGATCTGTTCATGATTGCCGAATAGTAATGGAATTATTGATTTAATTTGATAAAGCTGCAACCTTTAGCTACATTTTAAGGGGTTTTTATTAAGGTAACCATACGCGTTTGGATTTTAAGCTAGGTTTTAAGGGTATTACTTTTAAAATAAACATATAAATTCATATTTTACAAGCATTTTGATATCGATTTTGCAGTAGGCAGCCATTTAATGTCACTCTTGCGCATCGATCTGTTCATGATTGCCGAATAGTAATGGAATTATTGATTTAATTTGATAAAGCTGCAACCTTTAGCTACATTTTAAGGGGTTTTTATTAAGGTAACCATACGCGTTTGGATTTTAAGCTAGGTTTTAAGGGTATTACTTTTAAAATAAACATATAAATTCATATTTTACAAGCATTTTGATATCGATTTTGCAGTAGGCAGCCATTTAATGTCACTCTTGCGCATCGATCTGTTCATGATTGCCGAATAGTAATGGAATTATTGATTTAATTTGATAAAGCTGCAACCTTTAGCTACATTTTAAGGGGTTTTTATTAAGGTAACCATACGCGTTTGGATTTTAAGCTAGGTTTTAAGGGTATTACTTTTAAAATAAACATATAAATTCATATTTTACAAGCATTTTGATATCGATTTTGCAGTAGGCAGCCATTTAATGTCACTCTTGCGCATCGATCTGTTCATGATTGCCGAATAGTAATGGAATTATTGATTTAATTTGATAAAGCTGCAACCTTTAGCTACATTTTAAGGGGTTTTTATTAAGGTAACCATACGCGTTTGGATTTTAAGCTAGGTTTTAAGGGTATTACTTTTAAAATAAACATATAAATTCATATTTTACAAGCATTTTGATATCGATTTTGCAGTAGGCAGCCATTTAATGTCACTCTTGCGCATCGATCTGTTCATGATTGCCGAATAGTAATGGAATTATTGATTTAATTTGATAAAGCTGCAACCTTTAGCTACATTTTAAGGGGTTTTTATTAAGGTAACCATACGCGTTTGGATTTTAAGCTAGGTTTTAAGGGTATTACTTTTAAAATAAACATATAAATTCATATTTTACAAGCATTTTGATATCGATTTTGCAGTAGGCAGCCATTTAATGTCACTCTTGCGCATCGATCTGTTCATGATTGCCGAATAGTAATGGAATTATTGATTTAATTTGATAAAGCTGCAACCTTTAGCTACATTTTAAGGGGTTTTTATTAAGGTAACCATACGCGTTTGGATTTTAAGCTAGGTTTTAAGGGTATTACTTTTAAAATAAACATATAAATTCATATTTTACAAGCATTTTGATATCGATTTTGCAGTAGGCAGCCATTTAATGTCACTCTTGCGCATCGATCTGTTCATGATTGCCGAATAGTAATGGAATTATTGATTTAATTTGATAAAGCTGCAACCTTTAGCTACATTTTAAGGGGTTTTTATTAAGGTAACCATACGCGTTTGGATTTTAAGCTAGGTTTTAAGGGTATTACTTTTAAAATAAACATATAAATTCATATTTTACAAGCATTTTGATATCGATTTTGCAGTAGGCAGCCATTTAATGTCACTCTTGCGCATCGATCTGTTCATGATTGCCGAATAGTAATGGAATTATTGATTTAATTTGATAAAGCTGCAACCTTTAGCTACATTTTAAGGGGTTTTTATTAAGGTAACCATACGCGTTTGGATTTTAAGCTAGGTTTTAAGGGTATTACTTTTAAAATAAACATATAAATTCATATTTTACAAGCATTTTGATATCGATTTTGCAGTAGGCAGCCATTTAATGTCACTCTTGCGCATCGATCTGTTCATGATTGCCGAATAGTAATGGAATTATTGATTTAATTTGATAAAGCTGCAACCTTTAGCTACATTTTAAGGGGTTTTTATTAAGGTAACCATACGCGTTTGGATTTTAAGCTAGGTTTTAAGGGTATTACTTTTAAAATAAACATATAAATTCATATTTTACAAGCATTTTGATATCGATTTTGCAGTAGGCAGCCATTTAATGTCACTCTTGCGCATCGATCTGTTCATGATTGCCGAATAGTAATGGAATTATTGATTTAATTTGATAAAGCTGCAACCTTTAGCTACATTTTAAGGGGTTTTTATTAAGGTAACCATACGCGTTTGGATTTTAAGCTAGGTTTTAAGGGTATTACTTTTAAAATAAACATATAAATTCATATTTTACAAGCATTTTGATATCGATTTTGCAGTAGGCAGCCATTTAATGTCACTCTTGCGCATCGATCTGTTCATGATTGCCGAATAGTAATGGAATTATTGATTTAATTTGATAAAGCTGCAACCTTTAGCTACATTTTAAGGGGTTTTTATTAAGGTAACCATACGCGTTTGGATTTTAAGCTAGGTTTTAAGGGTATTACTTTTAAAATAAACATATAAATTCATATTTTACAAGCATTTTGATATCGATTTTGCAGTAGGCAGCCATTTAATGTCACTCTTGCGCATCGATCTGTTCATGATTGCCGAATAGTAATGGAATTATTGATTTAATTTGATAAAGCTGCAACCTTTAGCTACATTTTAAGGGGTTTTTATTAAGGTAACCATACGCGTTTGGATTTTAAGCTAGGTTTTAAGGGTATTACTTTTAAAATAAACATATAAATTCATATTTTACAAGCATTTTGATATCGATTTTGCAGTAGGCAGCCATTTAATGTCACTCTTGCGCATCGATCTGTTCATGATTGCCGAATAGTAATGGAATTATTGATTTAATTTGATAAAGCTGCAACCTTTAGCTACATTTTAAGGGGTTTTTATTAAGGTAACCATACGCGTTTGGATTTTAAGCTAGGTTTTAAGGGTATTACTTTTAAAATAAACATATAAATTCATATTTTACAAGCATTTTGATATCGATTTTGCAGTAGGCAGCCATTTAATGTCACTCTTGCGCATCGATCTGTTCATGATTGCCGAATAGTAATGGAATTATTGATTTAATTTGATAAAGCTGCAACCTTTAGCTACATTTTAAGGGGTTTTTATTAAGGTAACCATACGCGTTTGGATTTTAAGCTAGGTTTTAAGGGTATTACTTTTAAAATAAACATATAAATTCATATTTTACAAGCATTTTGATATCGATTTTGCAGTAGGCAGCCATTTAATGTCACTCTTGCGCATCGATCTGTTCATGATTGCCGAATAGTAATGGAATTATTGATTTAATTTGATAAAGCTGCAACCTTTAGCTACATTTTAAGGGGTTTTTATTAAGGTAACCATACGCGTTTGGATTTTAAGCTAGGTTTTAAGGGTATTACTTTTAAAATAAACATATAAATTCATATTTTACAAGCATTTTGATATCGATTTTGCAGTAGGCAGCCATTTAATGTCACTCTTGCGCATCGATCTGTTCATGATTGCCGAATAGTAATGGAATTATTGATTTAATTTGATAAAGCTGCAACCTTTAGCTACATTTTAAGGGGTTTTTATTAAGGTAACCATACGCGTTTGGATTTTAAGCTAGGTTTTAAGGGTATTACTTTTAAAATAAACATATAAATTCATATTTTACAAGCATTTTGATATCGATTTTGCAGTAGGCAGCCATTTAATGTCACTCTTGCGCATCGATCTGTTCATGATTGCCGAATAGTAATGGAATTATTGATTTAATTTGATAAAGCTGCAACCTTTAGCTACATTTTAAGGGGTTTTTATTAAGGTAACCATACGCGTTTGGATTTTAAGCTAGGTTTTAAGGGTATTACTTTTAAAATAAACATATAAATTCATATTTTACAAGCATTTTGATATCGATTTTGCAGTAGGCAGCCATTTAATGTCACTCTTGCGCATCGATCTGTTCATGATTGCCGAATAGTAATGGAATTATTGATTTAATTTGATAAAGCTGCAACCTTTAGCTACATTTTAAGGGGTTTTTATTAAGGTAACCATACGCGTTTGGATTTTAAGCTAGGTTTTAAGGGTATTACTTTTAAAATAAACATATAAATTCATATTTTACAAGCATTTTGATATCGATTTTGCAGTAGGCAGCCATTTAATGTCACTCTTGCGCATCGATCTGTTCATGATTGCCGAATAGTAATGGAATTATTGATTTAATTTGATAAAGCTGCAACCTTTAGCTACATTTTAAGGGGTTTTTATTAAGGTAACCATACGCGTTTGGATTTTAAGCTAGGTTTTAAGGGTATTACTTTTAAAATAAACATATAAATTCATATTTTACAAGCATTTTGATATCGATTTTGCAGTAGGCAGCCATTTAATGTCACTCTTGCGCATCGATCTGTTCATGATTGCCGAATAGTAATGGAATTATTGATTTAATTTGATAAAGCTGCAACCTTTAGCTACATTTTAAGGGGTTTTTATTAAGGTAACCATACGCGTTTGGATT
This sequence comes from Melieria crassipennis, assembly GCA_963668005.1. Taxonomy (NCBI): domain Eukaryota; kingdom Metazoa; phylum Arthropoda; class Insecta; order Diptera; family Ulidiidae; genus Melieria; species Melieria crassipennis. The sequence continues at coordinate 42,003 of CAVLFC010000097.1, read as the reverse complement.
TTAAGCTAGGTTTTAAGGGTATTACTTTTAAAATAAACATATAAATTCATATTTTACAAGCATTTTGATATCGATTTTGCAGTAGGCAGCCATTTAATGTCACTCTTGCGCATCGATCTGTTCATGATTGCCGAATAGTAATGGAATTATTGATTTAATTTGATAAAGCTGCAACCTTTAGCTACATTTTAAGGGGTTTTTATTAAGGTAACCATACGCGTTTGGATTTTAAGCTAGGTTTTAAGGGTATTACTTTTAAAATAAACATATAAATTCATATTTTACAAGCATTTTGATATCGATTTTGCAGTAGGCAGCCATTTAATGTCACTCTTGCGCATCGATCTGTTCATGATTGCCGAATAGTAATGGAATTATTGATTTAATTTGATAAAGCTGCAACCTTTAGCTACATTTTAAGGGGTTTTTATTAAGGTAACCATACGCGTTTGGATTTTAAGCTAGGTTTTAAGGGTATTACTTTTAAAATAAACATATAAATTCATATTTTACAAGCATTTTGATATCGATTTTGCAGTAGGCAGCCATTTAATGTCACTCTTGCGCATCGATCTGTTCATGATTGCCGAATAGTAATGGAATTATTGATTTAATTTGATAAAGCTGCAACCTTTAGCTACATTTTAAGGGGTTTTTATTAAGGTAACCATACGCGTTTGGATTTTAAGCTAGGTTTTAAGGGTATTACTTTTAAAATAAACATATAAATTCATATTTTACAAGCATTTTGATATCGATTTTGCAGTAGGCAGCCATTTAATGTCACTCTTGCGCATCGATCTGTTCATGATTGCCGAATAGTAATGGAATTATTGATTTAATTTGATAAAGCTGCAACCTTTAGCTACATTTTAAGGGGTTTTTATTAAGGTAACCATACGCGTTTGGATTTTAAGCTAGGTTTTAAGGGTATTACTTTTAAAATAAACATATAAATTCATATTTTACAAGCATTTTGATATCGATTTTGCAGTAGGCAGCCATTTAATGTCACTCTTGCGCATCGATCTGTTCATGATTGCCGAATAGTAATGGAATTATTGATTTAATTTGATAAAGCTGCAACCTTTAGCTACATTTTAAGGGGTTTTTATTAAGGTAACCATACGCGTTTGGATTTTAAGCTAGGTTTTAAGGGTATTACTTTTAAAATAAACATATAAATTCATATTTTACAAGCATTTTGATATCGATTTTGCAGTAGGCAGCCATTTAATGTCACTCTTGCGCATCGATCTGTTCATGATTGCCGAATAGTAATGGAATTATTGATTTAATTTGATAAAGCTGCAACCTTTAGCTACATTTTAAGGGGTTTTTATTAAGGTAACCATACGCGTTTGGATTTTAAGCTAGGTTTTAAGGGTATTACTTTTAAAATAAACATATAAATTCATATTTTACAAGCATTTTGATATCGATTTTGCAGTAGGCAGCCATTTAATGTCACTCTTGCGCATCGATCTGTTCATGATTGCCGAATAGTAATGGAATTATTGATTTAATTTGATAAAGCTGCAACCTTTAGCTACATTTTAAGGGGTTTTTATTAAGGTAACCATACGCGTTTGGATTTTAAGCTAGGTTTTAAGGGTATTACTTTTAAAATAAACATATAAATTCATATTTTACAAGCATTTTGATATCGATTTTGCAGTAGGCAGCCATTTAATGTCACTCTTGCGCATCGATCTGTTCATGATTGCCGAATAGTAATGGAATTATTGATTTAATTTGATAAAGCTGCAACCTTTAGCTACATTTTAAGGGGTTTTTATTAAGGTAACCATACGCGTTTGGATTTTAAGCTAGGTTTTAAGGGTATTACTTTTAAAATAAACATATAAATTCATATTTTACAAGCATTTTGATATCGATTTTGCAGTAGGCAGCCATTTAATGTCACTCTTGCGCATCGATCTGTTCATGATTGCCGAATAGTAATGGAATTATTGATTTAATTTGATAAAGCTGCAACCTTTAGCTACATTTTAAGGGGTTTTTATTAAGGTAACCATACGCGTTTGGATTTTAAGCTAGGTTTTAAGGGTATTACTTTTAAAATAAACATATAAATTCATATTTTACAAGCATTTTGATATCGATTTTGCAGTAGGCAGCCATTTAATGTCACTCTTGCGCATCGATCTGTTCATGATTGCCGAATAGTAATGGAATTATTGATTTAATTTGATAAAGCTGCAACCTTTAGCTACATTTTAAGGGGTTTTTATTAAGGTAACCATACGCGTTTGGATTTTAAGCTAGGTTTTAAGGGTATTACTTTTAAAATAAACATATAAATTCATATTTTACAAGCATTTTGATATCGATTTTGCAGTAGGCAGCCATTTAATGTCACTCTTGCGCATCGATCTGTTCATGATTGCCGAATAGTAATGGAATTATTGATTTAATTTGATAAAGCTGCAACCTTTAGCTACATTTTAAGGGGTTTTTATTAAGGTAACCATACGCGTTTGGATTTTAAGCTAGGTTTTAAGGGTATTACTTTTAAAATAAACATATAAATTCATATTTTACAAGCATTTTGATATCGATTTTGCAGTAGGCAGCCATTTAATGTCACTCTTGCGCATCGATCTGTTCATGATTGCCGAATAGTAATGGAATTATTGATTTAATTTGATAAAGCTGCAACCTTTAGCTACATTTTAAGGGGTTTTTATTAAGGTAACCATACGCGTTTGGATTTTAAGCTAGGTTTTAAGGGTATTACTTTTAAAATAAACATATAAATTCATATTTTACAAGCATTTTGATATCGATTTTGCAGTAGGCAGCCATTTAATGTCACTCTTGCGCATCGATCTGTTCATGATTGCCGAATAGTAATGGAATTATTGATTTAATTTGATAAAGCTGCAACCTTTAGCTACATTTTAAGGGGTTTTTATTAAGGTAACCATACGCGTTTGGATTTTAAGCTAGGTTTTAAGGGTATTACTTTTACAATAAACATATAAATTCATATTTTACAAGCATTTTGATATCGATTTTGCAGTAGGCAGCCATTTAATGTCACTCTTGCGCATCGATCTGTTCATGATTGCCGAATAGTAATGGAATTATTGATTTAATTTGATAAAGCTGCAACCTTTAGCTACATTTTAAGGGGTTTTTATTAAGGTAACCATACGCGTTTGGATTTTAAGCTAGGTTTTAAGGGTATTACTTTTAAAATAAACATATAAATTCATATTTTACAAGCATTTTGATATCGATTTTGCAGTAGGCAGCCATTTAATGTCACTCTTGCGCATCGATCTGTTCATGATTGCCGAATAGTAATGGAATTATTGATTTAATTTGATAAAGCTGCAACCTTTAGCTACATTTTAAGGGGTTTTTATTAAGGTAACCATACGCGTTTGGATTTTAAGCTAGGTTTTAAGGGTATTACTTTTAATTTTCATAATTAGCAAGTTTGCTGTCGTAAGGTACTAGTGTAGGATACGTCCGGAAGGGAAGATAAATAGACCCAATGAATGGAAGACGGTCGAGGTACACAGAGACGACAGACTAAGATAGAATACACAAGACTCCAGCTAGGTTTTAAGGGTATTACTTTTAAAATAAACATATAAATTCATATTTTACAAGCATTTTGATATCGATTTTGCAGTAGGCAGCCATTTAATGTCACTCTTGCGCATCGATCTGTTCATGATTGCCGAATAGTAATGGAATTATTGATTTAATTTGATAAAGCTGCAACCTTTAGCTACATTTTAAGGGGTTTTTATTAAGGTAACCATACGCGTTTGGATTTTAAGCTAGGTTTTAAGGGTATTACTTTTAAAATAAACATATAAATTCATATTTTACAAGCATTTTGATATCGATTTTGCAGTAGGCAGCCATTTAATGTCACTCTTGCGCATCGATCTGTTCATGATTGCCGAATAGTAATGGAATTATTGATTTAATTTGATAAAGCTGCAACCTTTAGCTACATTTTAAGGGGTTTTTATTAAGGTAACCATACGCGTTTGGATTTTAAGCTAGGTTTTAAGGGTATTACTTTTAAAATAAACATATAAATTCATATTTTACAAGCATTTTGATATCGATTTTGCAGTAGGCAGCCATTTAATGTCACTCTTGCGCATCGATCTGTTCATGATTGCCGAATAGTAATGGAATTATTGATTTAATTTGATAAAGCTGCAACCTTTAGCTACATTTTAAGGGGTTTTTATTAAGGTAACCATACGCGTTTGGATTTTAAGCTAGGTTTTAAGGGTATTACTTTTAAAATAAACATATAAATTCATATTTTACAAGCATTTTGATATCGATTTTGCAGTAGGCAGCCATTTAATGTCACTCTTGCGCATCGATCTGTTCATGATTGCCGAATAGTAATGGAATTATTGATTTAATTTGATAAAGCTGCAACCTTTAGCTACATTTTAAGGGGTTTTTATTAAGGTAACCATACGCGTTTGGATTTTAAGCTAGGTTTTAAGGGTATTACTTTTAAAATAAACATATAAATTCATATTTTACAAGCATTTTGATATCGATTTTGCAGTAGGCAGCCATTTAATGTCACTCTTGCGCATCGATCTGTTCATGATTGCCGAATAGTAATGGAATTATTGATTTAATTTGATAAAGCTGCAACCTTTAGCTACATTTTAAGGGGTTTTTATTAAGGTAACCATACGCGTTTGGATTTTAAGCTAGGTTTTAAGGGTATTACTTTTAAAATAAACATATAAATTCATATTTTACAAGCATTTTGATATCGATTTTGCAGTAGGCAGCCATTTAATGTCACTCTTGCGCATCGATCTGTTCATGATTGCCGAATAGTAATGGAATTATTGATTTAATTTGATAAAGCTGCAACCTTTAGCTACATTTTAAGGGGTTTTTATTAAGGTAACCATACGCGTTTGGATTTTAAGCTAGGTTTTAAGGGTATTACTTTTAAAATAAACATATAAATTCATATTTTACAAGCATTTTGATATCGATTTTGCAGTAGGCAGCCATTTAATGTCACTCTTGCGCATCGATCTGTTCATGATTGCCGAATAGTAATGGAATTATTGATTTAATTTGATAAAGCTGCAACCTTTAGCTACATTTTAAGGGGTTTTTATTAAGGTAACCATACGCGTTTGGATTTTAAGCTAGGTTTTAAGGGTATTACTTTTAAAATAAACATATAAATTCATATTTTACAAGCATTTTGATATCGATTTTGCAGTAGGCAGCCATTTAATGTCACTCTTGCGCATCGATCTGTTCATGATTGCCGAATAGTAATGGAATTATTGATTTAATTTGATAAAGCTGCAACCTTTAGCTACATTTTAAGGGGTTTTTATTAAGGTAACCATACGCGTTTGGATTTTAAGCTAGGTTTTAAGGGTATTACTTTTAAAATAAACATATAAATTCATATTTTACAAGCATTTTGATATCGATTTTGCAGTAGGCAGCCATTTAATGTCACTCTTGCGCATCGATCTGTTCATGATTGCCGAATAGTAATGGAATTATTGATTTAATTTGATAAAGCTGCAACCTTTAGCTACATTTTAAGGGGTTTTTATTAAGGTAACCATACGCGTTTGGATTTTAAGCTAGGTTTTAAGGGTATTACTTTTAAAATAAACATATAAATTCATATTTTACAAGCATTTTGATATCGATTTTGCAGTAGGCAGCCATTTAATGTCACTCTTGCGCATCGATCTGTTCATGATTGCCGAATAGTAATGGAATTATTGATTTAATTTGATAAAGCTGCAACCTTTAGCTACATTTTAAGGGGTTTTTATTAAGGTAACCATACGCGTTTGGATTTTAAGCTAGGTTTTAAGGGTATTACTTTTAAAATAAACATATAAATTCATATTTTACAAGCATTTTGATATCGATTTTGCAGTAGGCAGCCATTTAATGTCACTCTTGCGCATCGATCTGTTCATGATTGCCGAATAGTAATGGAATTATTGATTTAATTTGATAAAGCTGCAACCTTTAGCTACATTTTAAGGGGTTTTTATTAAGGTAACCATACGCGTTTGGATTTTAAGCTAGGTTTTAAGGGTATTACTTTTAAAATAAACATATAAATTCATATTTTACAAGCATTTTGATATCGATTTTGCAGTAGGCAGCCATTTAATGTCACTCTTGCGCATCGATCTGTTCATGATTGCCGAATAGTAATGGAATTATTGATTTAATTTGATAAAGCTGCAACCTTTAGCTACATTTTAAGGGGTTTTTATTAAGGTAACCATACGCGTTTGGATTTTAAGCTAGGTTTTAAGGGTATTACTTTTACAATAAACATATAAATTCATATTTTACAAGCATTTTGATATCGATTTTGCAGTAGGCAGCCATTTAATGTCACTCTTGCGCATCGATCTGTTCATGATTGCCGAATAGTAATGGAATTATTGATTTAATTTGATAAAGCTGCAACCTTTAGCTACATTTTAAGGGGTTTTTATTAAGGTAACCATACGCGTTTGGATTTTAAGCTAGGTTTTAAGGGTATTACTTTTAAAATAAACATATAAATTCATATTTTACAAGCATTTTGATATCGATTTTGCAGTAGGCAGCCATTTAATGTCACTCTTGCGCATCGATCTGTTCATGATTGCCGAATAGTAATGGAATTATTGATTTAATTTGATAAAGCTGCAACCTTTAGCTACATTTTAAGGGGTTTTTATTAAGGTAACCATACGCGTTTGGATTTTAAGCTAGGTTTTAAGGGTATTACTTTTAAAATAAACATATAAATTCATATTTTACAAGCATTTTGATATCGATTTTGCAGTAGGCAGCCATTTAATGTCACTCTTGCGCATCGATCTGTTCATGATTGCCGAATAGTAATGGAATTATTGATTTAATTTGATAAAGCTGCAACCTTTAGCTACATTTTAAGGGGTTTTTATTAAGGTAACCATACGCGTTTGGATTTTAAGCTAGGTTTTAAGGGTATTACTTTTAAAATAAACATATAAATTCATATTTTACAAGCATTTTGATATCGATTTTGCAGTAGGCAGCCATTTAATGTCACTCTTGCGCATCGATCTGTTCATGATTGCCGAATAGTAATGGAATTATTGATTTAATTTGATAAAGCTGCAACCTTTAGCTACATTTTAAGGGGTTTTTATTAAGGTAACCATACGCGTTTGGATTTTAAGCTAGGTTTTAAGGGTATTACTTTTAAAATAAACATATAAATTCATATTTTACAAGCATTTTGATATCGATTTTGCAGTAGGCAGCCATTTAATGTCACTCTTGCGCATCGATCTGTTCATGATTGCCGAATAGTAATGGAATTATTGATTTAATTTGATAAAGCTGCAACCTTTAGCTACATTTTAAGGGGTTTTTATTAAGGTAACCATACGCGTTTGGATTTTAAGCTAGGTTTTAAGGGTATTACTTTTAAAATAAACATATAAATTCATATTTTACAAGCATTTTGATATCGATTTTGCAGTAGGCAGCCATTTAATGTCACTCTTGCGCATCGATCTGTTCATGATTGCCGAATAGTAATGGAATTATTGATTTAATTTGATAAAGCTGCAACCTTTAGCTACATTTTAAGGGGTTTTTATTAAGGTAACCATACGCGTTTGGATTTTAAGCTAGGTTTTAAGGGTATTACTTTTAAAATAAACATATAAATTCATATTTTACAAGCATTTTGATATCGATTTTGCAGTAGGCAGCCATTTAATGTCACTCTTGCGCATCGATCTGTTCATGATTGCCGAATAGTAATGGAATTATTGATTTAATTTGATAAAGCTGCAACCTTTAGCTACATTTTAAGGGGTTTTTATTAAGGTAACCATACGCGTTTGGATTTTAAGCTAGGTTTTAAGGGTATTACTTTTAAAATAAACATATAAATTCATATTTTACAAGCATTTTGATATCGATTTTGCAGTAGGCAGCCATTTAATGTCACTCTTGCGCATCGATCTGTTCATGATTGCCGAATAGTAATGGAATTATTGATTTAATTTGATAAAGCTGCAACCTTTAGCTACATTTTAAGGGGTTTTTATTAAGGTAACCATACGCGTTTGGATTTTAAGCTAGGTTTTAAGGGTATTACTTTTAAAATAAACATATAAATTCATATTTTACAAGCATTTTGATATCGATTTTGCAGTAGGCAGCCATTTAATGTCACTCTTGCGCATCGATCTGTTCATGATTGCCGAATAGTAATGGAATTATTGATTTAATTTGATAAAGCTGCAACCTTTAGCTACATTTTAAGGGGTTTTTATTAAGGTAACCATACGCGTTTGGATTTTAAGCTAGGTTTTAAGGGTATTACTTTTAAAATAAACATATAAATTCATATTTTACAAGCATTTTGATATCGATTTTGCAGTAGGCAGCCATTTAATGTCACTCTTGCGCATCGATCTGTTCATGATTGCCGAATAGTAATGGAATTATTGATTTAATTTGATAAAGCTGCAACCTTTAGCTACATTTTAAGGGGTTTTTATTAAGGTAACCATACGCGTTTGGATTTTAAGCTAGGTTTTAAGGGTATTACTTTTAAAATAAACATATAAATTCATATTTTACAAGCATTTTGATATCGATTTTGCAGTAGGCAGCCATTTAATGTCACTCTTGCGCATCGATCTGTTCATGATTGCCGAATAGTAATGGAATTATTGATTTAATTTGATAAAGCTGCAACCTTTAGCTACATTTTAAGGGGTTTTTATTAAGGTAACCATACGCGTTTGGATTTTAAGCTAGGTTTTAAGGGTATTACTTTTAAAATAAACATATAAATTCATATTTTACAAGCATTTTGATATCGATTTTGCAGTAGGCAGCCATTTAATGTCACTCTTGCGCATCGATCTGTTCATGATTGCCGAATAGTAATGGAATTATTGATTTAATTTGATAAAGCTGCAACCTTTAGCTACATTTTAAGGGGTTTTTATTAAGGTAACCATACGCGTTTGGATTTTAAGCTAGGTTTTAAGGGTATTACTTTTAAAATAAACATATAAATTCATATTTTACAAGCATTTTGATATCGATTTTGCAGTAGGCAGCCATTTAATGTCACTCTTGCGCATCGATCTGTTCATGATTGCCGAATAGTAATGGAATTATTGATTTAATTTGATAAAGCTGCAACCTTTAGCTACATTTTAAGGGGTTTTTATTAAGGTAACCATACGCGTTTGGATTTTAAGCTAGGTTTTAAGGGTATTACTTTTAAAATAAACATATAAATTCATATTTTACAAGCATTTTGATATCGATTTTGCAGTAGGCAGCCATTTAATGTCACTCTTGCGCATCGATCTGTTCATGATTGCCGAATAGTAATGGAATTATTGATTTAATTTGATAAAGCTGCAACCTTTAGCTACATTTTAAGGGGTTTTTATTAAGGTAACCATACGCGTTTGGATTTTAAGCTAGGTTTTAAGGGTATTACTTTTAAAATAAACATATAAATTCATATTTTACAAGCATTTTGATATCGATTTTGCAGTAGGCAGCCATTTAATGTCACTCTTGCGCATCGATCTGTTCATGATTGCCGAATAGTAATGGAATTATTGATTTAATTTGATAAAGCTGCAACCTTTAGCTACATTTTAAGGGGTTTTTATTAAGGTAACCATACGCGTTTGGATTTTAAGCTAGGTTTTAAGGGTATTACTTTTAAAATAAACATATAAATTCATATTTTACAAGCATTTTGATATCGATTTTGCAGTAGGCAGCCATTTAATGTCACTCTTGCGCATCGATCTGTTCATGATTGCCGAATAGTAATGGAATTATTGATTTAATTTGATAAAGCTGCAACCTTTAGCTACATTTTAAGGGGTTTTTATTAAGGTAACCATACGCGTTTGGATTTTAAGCTAGGTTTTAAGGGTATTACTTTTACAATAAACATATAAATTCATATTTTACAAGCATTTTGATATCGATTTTGCAGTAGGCAGCCATTTAATGTCACTCTTGCGCATCGATCTGTTCATGATTGCCGAATAGTAATGGAATTATTGATTTAATTTGATAAAGCTGCAACCTTTAGCTACATTTTAAGGGGTTTTTATTAAGGTAACCATACGCGTTTGGATTTTAAGCTAGGTTTTAAGGGTATTACTTTTAAAATAAACATATAAATTCATATTTTACAAGCATTTTGATATCGATTTTGCAGTAGGCAGCCATTTAATGTCACTCTTGCGCATCGATCTGTTCATGATTGCCGAATAGTAATGGAATTATTGATTTAATTTGATAAAGCTGCAACCTTTAGCTACATTTTAAGGGGTTTTTATTAAGGTAACCATACGCGTTTGGATTTTAAGCTAGGTTTTAAGGGTATTACTTTTAAAATAAACATATAAATTCATATTTTACAAGCATTTTGATATCGATTTTGCAGTAGGCAGCCATTTAATGTCACTCTTGCGCATCGATCTGTTCATGATTGCCGAATAGTAATGGAATTATTGATTTAATTTGATAAAGCTGCAACCTTTAGCTACATTTTAAGGGGTTTTTATTAAGGTAACCATACGCGTTTGGATTTTAAGCTAGGTTTTAAGGGTATTACTTTTAAAATAAACATATAAATTCATATTTTACAAGCATTTTGATATCGATTTTGCAGTAGGCAGCCATTTAATGTCACTCTTGCGCATCGATCTGTTCATGATTGCCGAATAGTAATGGAATTATTGATTTAATTTGATAAAGCTGCAACCTTTAGCTACATTTTAAGGGGTTTTTATTAAGGTAACCATACGCGTTTGGATTTTAAGCTAGGTTTTAAGGGTATTACTTTTAAAATAAACATATAAATTCATATTTTACAAGCATTTTGATATCGATTTTGCAGTAGGCAGCCATTTAATGTCACTCTTGCGCATCGATCTGTTCATGATTGCCGAATAGTAATGGAATTATTGATTTAATTTGATAAAGCTGCAACCTTTAGCTACATTTTAAGGGGTTTTTATTAAGGTAACCATACGCGTTTGGATTTTAAGCTAGGTTTTAAGGGTATTACTTTTAAAATAAACATATAAATTCATATTTTACAAGCATTTTGATATCGATTTTGCAGTAGGCAGCCATTTAATGTCACTCTTGCGCATCGATCTGTTCATGATTGCCGAATAGTAATGGAATTATTGATTTAATTTGATAAAGCTGCAACCTTTAGCTACATTTTAAGGGGTTTTTATTAAGGTAACCATACGCGTTTGGATTTTAAGCTAGGTTTTAAGGGTATTACTTTTAAAATAAACATATAAATTCATATTTTACAAGCATTTTGATATCGATTTTGCAGTAGGCAGCCATTTAATGTCACTCTTGCGCATCGATCTGTTCATGATTGCCGAATAGTAATGGAATTATTGATTTAATTTGATAAAGCTGCAACCTTTAGCTACATTTTAAGGGGTTTTTATTAAGGTAACCATACGCGTTTGGATTTTAAGCTAGGTTTTAAGGGTATTACTTTTAAAATAAACATATAAATTCATATTTTACAAGCATTTTGATATCGATTTTGCAGTAGGCAGCCATTTAATGTCACTCTTGCGCATCGATCTGTTCATGATTGCCGAATAGTAATGGAATTATTGATTTAATTTGATAAAGCTGCAACCTTTAGCTACATTTTAAGGGGTTTTTATTAAGGTAACCATACGCGTTTGGATTTTAAGCTAGGTTTTAAGGGTATTACTTTTAAAATAAACATATAAATTCATATTTTACAAGCATTTTGATATCGATTTTGCAGTAGGCAGCCATTTAATGTCACTCTTGCGCATCGATCTGTTCATGATTGCCGAATAGTAATGGAATTATTGATTTAATTTGATAAAGCTGCAACCTTTAGCTACATTTTAAGGGGTTTTTATTAAGGTAACCATACGCGTTTGGATTTTAAGCTAGGTTTTAAGGGTATTACTTTTAAAATAAACATATAAATTCATATTTTACAAGCATTTTGATATCGATTTTGCAGTAGGCAGCCATTTAATGTCACTCTTGCGCATCGATCTGTTCATGATTGCCGAATAGTAATGGAATTATTGATTTAATTTGATAAAGCTGCAACCTTTAGCTACATTTTAAGGGGTTTTTATTAAGGTAACCATACGCGTTTGGATTTTAAGCTAGGTTTTAAGGGTATTACTTTTAAAATAAACATATAAATTCATATTTTACAAGCATTTTGATATCGATTTTGCAGTAGGCAGCCATTTAATGTCACTCTTGCGCATCGATCTGTTCATGATTGCCGAATAGTAATGGAATTATTGATTTAATTTGATAAAGCTGCAACCTTTAGCTACATTTTAAGGGGTTTTTATTAAGGTAACTGTTGAATCCTGCAGCGGCGCCACGAGATAACCAACATCTGGTCGCCCTTATCCAGTGGTGCCTGCTGCGAGGGTTCATGTAACACAGGCACGATGGGAGCGCGCCGGTCAGCAGATACTGGCTGCACGCTCTTATCGCGCTGTGGATTTAGGTAGCCATGCATGTCGGGTCAAGCTACCTACGCACATGCATGCGCTGGTAAGCGTTAGGATAAGAATATTTTTAGCAAGTAGGTACTAGAAAGTAAGTTATAAATAAAGGCTCCGGGTTACCGAAGCATCAGTCTAGTTTGTGAAGTAAAAAGGAAGTGCCGTTTTATTGAGGATCTTTGCAGCGACCGCAGCGAGCAACGGAGTTAAACATTTGGTGACCCCAGGACACACACCTACTGCTAAGGAAAAAGTAAGTAAGTGAAATTTAAATTAATTAAAATTATTGTTGGGTAAAATAAATAGTAGTTAAGAAATGGCAAAAGAAATGTTAAAGAAACAGGAAGAGCTTGGCAATGCTATTCTTAGCATTTGCAACCAGCTGAACGCTGAGGGTCGCAGTGAAGGGCTGCAAGGGCAGTTGAATTCGTTGTTCGAGGAGCTCACGGCGAATCACTGCATTTTAGCTCCCAAGCAAGCGCTTAGGGAGTACAAGGTGTATTTCGAAAAGAAATACTATGAAAAAGTGCAGGCATTGTACGAAAGTACAATCAAGCGAGTAAGTGAGTTAGAGGCAGGAATGGGTAAGGGCGTGGTCAGTCCGCCAATTGAAAGGATGGAGGCGCGAACTGACAGCACAGGGAAATCGGTGTCGGCGGAGCGTCAAAGGGACCAGGCCGCATCGATTCAAGCGCGGTTTCAAGGCACCTTAAAGGAGTTAAGAAGGTGCCACGAACGCATCCAGATGGGGTGGAAAGATCTGTCACGGTTGCACAAGTTCGAGGACCGTGCGACAGATCTTAAGTTCGAGTACAATGAGTTCTTTGGAGAGGACGAGTTGTGCGAAGAATATGAGGGCCTAATGGATAAAGGGTCTCATATTGTGGCAGAAGAGGAAGAGAAAAAGCTGTTAGAGCAAAATGCGGCTCCTTCCTTGCCATATAGCCTGCCTCAGATTCAGATTCCCATATTTAGTGGGGATTATAGTAAGTGGATATCCTTTAGGGATATTTTCACTGAAATATTCCTGCATAAAAATGTGGGAGAAACCCATAAAATGATTGCATTAAAATCATATTTAAGGGGTGAGGCGTTAAGGTTGGTTGATCACTTAGGTATAAGTGGTGCGAACTTTAACGTGGCGTGGAATATTCTGGAGAGAAGGTATTCGGATAAACGGCAAATAACATCAAAGATGTTCAGAAATCTGCTGGACGCCAGGCAAATATTCTCTCGCACGCCTGCGGAGATTAAGGAGTTGCACGACACAGTGTCAGCTAATCTGAGAGCGTTAGAGTCTACTAGACTCTCAGATACGGAAATTAAAGAAGCCCTGTTGCACTTCATAATTGTGAGAAAGCTAGACTCACACACAAAAGTTAGGTACGAGGAATCCTTGCCAGATTCAACTGAAGTACCATCAATAGAAAACCTGTTAGCATTTCTTGAAAAGCAATTCAAATCACTAGAAGAGAGTGAAAGAAGTAATGGGTGGAGATTCGAGTTGCCAAATAGGGAAGGCGGGTTGAAAAATGAAACGAGTAAGACACAGAATAATGCAAGAAAATGCGTGTTAGGGTGTGACAGCGTGCACAATTTGTGTAACTGTGAGGAGTTCAAAAAGCTCACAGTGGAGAAGCGGAATCAAGTAGTATTGGGAAACAATATGTGCATCAAGTGCCTAAAGAAGGGGCATGTGTTTAGAAGCTGTGATGTGGCATCTTGCCAAAAATGTAAAAAGGCACACCATACGCTGCTTCATAAAGATAATTTTGAAAGAAGTGAAGCAAATGTGTCCTTGTCGGTCGGCAGTAATAGGAAAAATCACATATTACTGGCAACAGCCTTAGTTCAAATAAGGAATCACCAGGGGGAGCACATCACAGCAAGGGCGGTGTTGGATAATTGTTCCCAAGGGAACTTTATTACAGAGAGATTAAGGAAAAAATTAGGACTTAAACCAAAACTTGTAGAAGCTATCGTAGAGGGAGTCTCAGGGAACAAGTCGGAAATTAATGATCAAGTAATGGTAGAGATAAAGTCGCCTCACAGCGACTTCAATATTAAGGTTGAGTCAATGGTTCTAAAACAAATTACGCCGAATCTACCAGGGGAAAAAATTGAGATAGCAAATCTCCCAAACGTAAGTCCTCTAGCGGACCCTGAGTTTCACACCCCAAGCCAAGTCGACATACTGCTTGGGGCGGAGGTTATGGGCGCGATTTTAACGAACGAAAGAAGGGAATACGTGGATTCGAGTCTTTATATGGAAGGCACAGTATTTGGATGGGTATTGATTGGACCAGCTCCAATAAAAACCAATTCTAAATACTGTGGAATTACAAACTATAGGCTAGTAGAACTAGACAAACAAGTTCAGAAATTTTGGGATTCAGAGGAAGTACGAAAAGTTGAAGAACCATTGCGAACAAAAGAAGAAAATGAGTGTGAGGAACTGTTTGAAAGCATGGTTACGATTGAACGCGATGGAAGGTTCAATGTTCCAATACTATTTAAAAGATCAGCAGAAATGTTGGGCGACTCAAAACAAATTGCTATACGCAGGTTTTACGCATTAGAGAAAAAGCTAATCAAGAATGACGCATTGAAGGAGCAATATTGTGCGTTTTTAAAAGAGTACCAAGATCAACAGCATATGGAGGAAATTAAGTGGGAAGACGTACCAAGCGAAGCTTATTTTATGCCACATCATTGTGTGTTGCGGCCTGACAGCACAACTACCAAATTAAGGGTTGTATTTGACGCATCCTGCAAAACCACGAATGGCGTGTCATTAAATGACATCCTGCATTCAGGGCCAAAGTTGCAGGATGATATATTTGATATTCTAATTAGGTTTAGAAAACATGCGTTCGTGTTGGCAGCAGATATTGAAAAGATGTATAGACAAATTAAAATAGCAAAAGATGATCAAAAGTATCAGTTGATTGTCTGGCGCTGGACATCAAGCGAGCGGCTAAAAGTATTTAGGTTAAAAACGGTCACATACGGAACATCCTCAGCTCCATATCTGGCAACGAAATGTTTGCAAAAATTAGCCGATAGGTACGCCGGTCAATACCCGCGGGCAAGCAGCGTGATTAAAAAGGACTTTTATATGGACGATTTAATGACAGGGGGAAATAAAGTGCCAGAGTTACAAAGCTTGCAAGAAGAGGTAATAAAACTATTAGGCGATCATGGATTCCATTTAAGGAAGTGGTGTTCGAACAATTCCAGCCTGTTGAAGAACATTACAACAGAAGATTGTGAAATAAAGCTTAATGTCGATTCGAGTGAAGTAAAGGCATTAGGATTGATATGGTCCCCGCTCACTGACATATTGCGCATAAAATCAGATTGGGGGGAAGTAAAGAAAGCGAACATCAGTAAACGGATAGTATTGTCAGATATTGCAAGATTATTCGATCCGTTAGGAGTGGTAAATCCGGTGGTCGCAAAAGCAAAAATATTTTTACAAGATCTGTGGCGAAACAAGTTAGATTGGAATGAAAATATTCCAGAAAACAAAAAAATTGAATGGCTTCAGTTTCGGGAACAATTGCCAATCCTCAAGGAGATTAAGTTGAACAGGCACATGATTATAGAAAATGCCAAAACGGTAGAACTACACGGGTTTTGCGATGCATCAGAAAAAGCATACGGATCGGTGGTATACGTTAAGTCAATGAATGAAAAAGGGGAGATAAGAGTAGCATTAGTGTCAGCAAAATCAAGAGTAGCGCCAATTAAAACGGTTACGATTCCGCGGTTAGAATTGTGTGCAGCGGTGTTACTAACAGAGCTCATGCAAAAAATAACTGAAAGCTTTGAAATAGTAAACCTAAAGCGTTATCACACAGATTCAGAGATCGTATTGGCATGGATAAAGATCGATCCAGGAAGATTAAAGGTATATGAAGCGAATAGAGTGGCTACAATTCAAAGAAGTAGTGATACAGACTGCTGGACGCATGTTACGACAAAACGTAATCCAGCGGATCTTATTTCAAGAGGGCTCAGTCCGAATGAAATTGTAGATAATTCATTCTGGTTTGAAGGGCCTCAATTTTTGAAAGAGCAAACTACAGCTATTAAAAGAATAGAGAAGCAAGTAGAAGTACCCGGGTTGAAAGCACAAGTGATACTGTCAGCGGTGGCCTTAGCAGAAACATGTACGGATTTCATTGATCACAAAAATAACTTGAAATTTCTAAGGAATGTAATGGCACTAATCCTAAAACTTGCAGATATAATAAAAAAACGAGACATCATAACGATGTGCGAGTATAGGGAGAAAGCACTGCAAACCTTAATAAAAATGGAGCAGCAGAAGTACTTCCAAGAGGAAATAAAGGCCTTAAAGAAAGGAAATACCGTACTTAGATCTTCCAAGCTTTCGACGTTAGCTCCATTTTTAGATGAAAATCAAATTATCCGAGTGGGGGGGAGAATTCAAAATGCAGCAGTTGCTTATGATACAAGGCATCCAATCCTTTTACCATATGACAGTACAGTAACAAAGTTGCTGGTAACGGATATTCACAGAAACAACATTCATGTTGGAGCAAAAGGGTTACTAGCGCTCACCCGACAGAAATATTGGCCGCTGCGAGGGAAACAAATAGCCGCGAAAATCATACACGCGTGCTACAAATGCTTTAGAATAAGACCGAGAGGTATTCAACAGTACATGGGAAGCCTTCCAGCCGACAGAGTGACCAAATCGCGGCCATTTGAAAAAATAGGGATTGATTTTCTTGGGCCGATAACGATACATCACAAGCTAAGAGGCGCACGGACGGATAAGGCTTACGTGTGCACCTTCGTTTGTTTTGCAAGCAAGGCAGTACATCTGGAAGTAGTAAATAACCTTTCCACAGTAGCATTTATAGGAGCATTGAAAAGATTTATAGGCAGAAGAGGCTGTCCATCAAAGATATACTCAGACAACGCTACGAACTTCATAGGGGCAAAAAATTGGTTGCAGGAGGTGTCGCAGCTTTTTAAAGAAAAACATCATTTAGACACATTAGACGAGTTTTGTGCTCAAAAAGAAATACAGTGGCACACAATTCCAGCAAGGTCTCCACATATAGGGGGATTGTGGGAAGCAAGTGTTAAATCAGTTAAGAACCACTTTAAGGTTATAGAGGAGCACACCTTCACGTTTGAGCAGCTTACAACAATTATGATAGAAATTGAGGCAATTCTTAACTCAAGACCACTAACGTCGTTGTCAGAGGATCCTAATGATCTTCAAGTGCTAACTCCAGCTCACTTTTTAATTGGAACCACACAGAGAACACTGGTCGACGGCAAATCAAGCCGTACATACGGCGACCTGAGGGATGGATGGAAACAAGTTCAGAAATGTGTAAGGGAGATTTGGGAAAGATGGTCGGATGAATATTTGACAGAGTTGCAACAAAGGTATAAGTGGAAAGATAGGCAAATGAATATAAAACCAGGAACTTTAGTGCTGCTGAAAGAAGAAAATTTACCACCTCTCAACTGGAAAAGGGGGAGAATAATCAAATCCTACGTTGGGCCAGATGGGTTAACGAGGGTTGTCAAAATTAAAACAGCCTTTGGCGAAACCCAACGTGCAATCCACACCATATGCCCTTTTCCACCGGACATGTTTGATGAAGAAAACAAAAACGGTGAAGTTGGCGACCGTTCCCAGGAAGGATAATGACTGCACTAAGGTGCAGGGGGGGGCAGGGTACCCAAGACCAGTTACGCAAAAAAGGGTCTTGGTTGCAGAGTGGACCTAAGGGTCAGGCGAGCACTGCTCCGGAGCCATGTCGTACTGTAGTATTAGATAAACATTTGCTTGTAACGTACTATATTAATCAAATTATCCATTTCAGATGTCCGCTTACATGCCTGAGTACAAATCACAAGGTTGTATTGTTGAGTAGATACGACATTAGCATAAAATATTAGTTGAGTTGGATTGAAGAAGAAGTTCGAAAAAATAAAAGAGCAGATAAAAGTCAATAAGTCTAAATTAAGAGAAAGCTAAGTTAGTAAGAATGTCGAGTGTAACGGAAAAAAACACAGATAGAAAGAAATGGCTACTGTTAGTTATATTGTGGACTATAACATCGCTAGTCAAGGGCCAAATGACTGTGCAGCACTTAAAAGATAAGTCAGGGATATTTTACGAAAAGCAGGGCAGTGTGGGCTTAACGCGAACATCGTGGGACATTGTGGTGCATGCAGACATGGAGGAGTACCATCAACATATGGCGAAGCTGCAAGGCGCAATCAAAATGATTCGGATTCTAGTGAAGACCGTCGAAAAAGAAACCTACATTCACGGAATGGCCGACCAGTTGGAAGAAAGGTGGTACCGAATTCAACAGAATAACGATATTGTCACATTCAATAAGAATGTAATGAAGCAAAGATTCAAGAGGTCAGCGCTACCATTTGTGGGAGGAATACTTCACTCTCTGTTTGGGCTGATGGACGAGGAGCATGCAGAAAATCTAATTCAGAAAATCCAGAACAGCAAGAATAATGAGCAATACTTGTTGGAGCTTCTGAGAAACCAGTCGTCAATGCAGGACGTAACATTCAATATCATGAAGAAGGAGAATGAAGTCATGTGGAAAAACTTTAAGGTGGCTAATAGCTCGCTGTATACCCTGCGCGATGCAGTGTTGCGTCAGTCGCAAGTAACAGACGTCGTGGAAGCGTTGGCAAGTACAAGCATTGCAATGGAATCGTTTGAACAACTTCAACGAGATCTAATAGAAGCACTCTGGAACTCCAAGGGCAACTTCATGGAAAGGCTTCTGCCCTTAGACCAGTTCCGACGACAGATCGACATTATAAGGCTGAATCTGAAAGAAAATGTAAAGCTGCCAGAGACGAATCCAATCGAACTAGCTCATATTGCTCGGACGACTGTAAAGACTACGAAGAAATACGTCCTCGTCAACATAAGAATTCCTTTAATCAGTATCAACACACTGGCAGCCTACAGAATTTACCCGTATCCAACAGTACACGATGGATACTCCATAAGTATCAAGGCTAATTACGAGTATCTGATGATCAACGAGCAGAAGACAATGTACTACGGATTAACGGCAGACAAGTTCGGTCCTTGCCGACACCTGACCAACATTACAGTTTGTCCACAAACGCACCCACTCTACAACACGCACACGGCAGAAAATTGCGAAGTAGAGCTGTTCTTCAATCGACGAAACTTGCCGAAAAGCTGTGGAATAACCATCACTCCACAGCGCCCATTCTGGGTACAGTTACAAGCAGCGAATTCATGGATTTTTTCCGTGACTGAACCGACGGAAGCCGAGATAAACTGTGAAGGAAATCGTCGAAGCGTTACAATTGAAGGGCAAGGTATGTTGCAGCTCGAACCAAACTGCATGATGACGACCACGACAGTGAACTTGTGGTCATATGAGGTGTATACTACAGCGGTGGATTTTGTTACCCCAGCCATAAACATCAGCACTCAACTACCGGGCTTAAGGAACTTAAAGTTAAGAGGCGAGATGGAAACATTCAAGATACCAGAAATCCCGATAACGAAAACAATTATGGGCCTCCCAGTCGATATTGATGTTCACCATGCTATCCACTACGGATCATCGGTCACAACGTGGGTGGTAATAATAGCCGTAATCATCGTACTCTGCTGGATTGCGCGGAAACTGAGACCAGCCTCGCCGCCTACCGCTGCCCTAGCTCTGCCACGCTTAGAATTCTAAGAAAATATGAAGGGTTCGAAAATGTACACATGTTGAAAGGTTGTCCCTTTCAACGGGGGCAATATGTTGAATCCTGCAGCGGCACCACGAGATAACCAACATCTGGTCGCCCTTATCCAGTGGTGCCTGCTGCGAGGGTTCATGTAACACAGGCACGATGGGAGCGCGCCGGTCAGCAGATACTGGCTGCACGCTCTTATCGCGCTGTGGATTTAGGTAGCCATGCATGTCGGGTCAAGCTACCTACGCACATGCATGCGCTGGTAAGCGTTAGGATAAGAATATTTTTAGCAAGTAGGTACTAGAAAGTAAGTTATAAATAAAGGCTCCGGGTTACCGAAGCATCAGTCTAGTTTGTGAAGTAAAAAGGAAGTGCCGTTTTATTGAGGATCTTTGCAGCGACCGCAGCGAGCAACGGAGTTAAACAGTAACCATACGCGTTTGGATTTTAAGCTAGGTTTTAAGGGTATTACTTTTAAAATAAACATATAAATTCATATTTTACAAGCATTTTGATATCGATTTTGCAGTAGGCAGCCATTTAATGTCACTCTTGCGCATCGATCTGTTCATGATTGCCGAATAGTAATGGAATTATTGATTTAATTTGATAAAGCTGCAACCTTTAGCTACATTTTAAGGGGTTTTTATTAAGGTAACCATACGCGTTTGGATTTTAAGCTAGGTTTTAAGGGTATTACTTTTAAAATAAACATATAAATTCATATTTTACAAGCATTTTGATATCGATTTTGCAGTAGGCAGCCATTTAATGTCACTCTTGCGCATCGATCTGTTCATGATTGCCGAATAGTAATGGAATTATTGATTTAATTTGATAAAGCTGCAACCTTTAGCTACATTTTAAGGGGTTTTTATTAAGGTAACCATACGCGTTTGGATTTTAAGCTAGGTTTTAAGGGTATTACTTTTAAAATAAACATATAAATTCATATTTTACAAGCATTTTGATATCGATTTTGCAGTAGGCAGCCATTTAATGTCACTCTTGCGCATCGATCTGTTCATGATTGCCGAATAGTAATGGAATTATTGATTTAATTTGATAAAGCTGCAACCTTTAGCTACATTTTAAGGGGTTTTTATTAAGGTAACCATACGCGTTTGGATTTTAAGCTAGGTTTTAAGGGTATTACTTTTAAAATAAACATATAAATTCATATTTTACAAGCATTTTGATATCGATTTTGCAGTAGGCAGCCATTTAATGTCACTCTTGCGCATCGATCTGTTCATGATTGCCGAATAGTAATGGAATTATTGATTTAATTTGATAAAGCTGCAACCTTTAGCTACATTTTAAGGGGTTTTTATTAAGGTAACCATACGCGTTTGGATTTTAAGCTAGGTTTTAAGGGTATTACTTTTAAAATAAACATATAAATTCATATTTTACAAGCATTTTGATATCGATTTTGCAGTAGGCAGCCATTTAATGTCACTCTTGCGCATCGATCTGTTCATGATTGCCGAATAGTAATGGAATTATTGATTTAATTTGATAAAGCTGCAACCTTTAGCTACATTTTAAGGGGTTTTTATTAAGGTAACCATACGCGTTTGGATTTTAAGCTAGGTTTTAAGGGTATTACTTTTAAAATAAACATATAAATTCATATTTTACAAGCATTTTGATATCGATTTTGCAGTAGGCAGCCATTTAATGTCACTCTTGCGCATCGATCTGTTCATGATTGCCGAATAGTAATGGAATTATTGATTTAATTTGATAAAGCTGCAACCTTTAGCTACATTTTAAGGGGTTTTTATTAAGGTAACCATACGCGTTTGGATTTTAAGCTAGGTTTTAAGGGTATTACTTTTAAAATAAACATATAAATTCATATTTTACAAGCATTTTGATATCGATTTTGCAGTAGGCAGCCATTTAATGTCACTCTTGCGCATCGATCTGTTCATGATTGGCGAATAGTAATGGAATTATTGATTTAATTTGATAAAGCTGCAACCTTTAGCTACATTTTAAGGGGTTTTTATTAAGGTAACCATACGCGTTTGGATTTTAAGCTAGGTTTTAAGGGTATTACTTTTAAAATAAACATATAAATTCATATTTTACAAGCATTTTGATATCGATTTTGCAGTAGGCAGCCATTTAATGTCACTCTTGCGCATCGATCTGTTCATGATTGCCGAATAGTAATGGAATTATTGATTTAATTTGATAAAGCTGCAACCTTTAGCTACATTTTAAGGGGTTTTTATTAAGGTAACCATACGCGTTTGGATTTTAAGCTAGGTTTTAAGGGTATTACTTTTAAAATAAACATATAAATTCATATTTTACAAGCATTTTGATATCGATTTTGCAGTAGGCAGCCATTTAATGTCACTCTTGCGCATCGATCTGTTCATGATTGCCGAATAGTAATGGAATTATTGATTTAATTTGATAAAGCTGCAACCTTTAGCTACATTTTAAGGGGTTTTTATTAAGGTAACCATACGCGTTTGGATTTTAAGCTAGGTTTTAAGGGTATTACTTTTAAAATAAACATATAAATTCATATTTTACAAGCATTTTGATATCGATTTTGCAGTAGGCAGCCATTTAATGTCACTCTTGCGCATCGATCTGTTCATGATTGCCGAATAGTAATGGAATTATTGATTTAATTTGATAAAGCTGCAACCTTTAGCTACATTTTAAGGGGTTTTTATTAAGGTAACCATACGCGTTTGGATTTTAAGCTAGGTTTTAAGGGTATTACTTTTAAAATAAACATATAAATTCATATTTTACAAGCATTTTGATATCGATTTTGCAGTAGGCAGCCATTTAATGTCACTCTTGCGCATCGATCTGTTCATGATTGCCGAATAGTAATGGAATTATTGATTTAATTTGATAAAGCTGCAACCTTTAGCTACATTTTAAGGGGTTTTTATTAAGGTAACCATACGCGTTTGGATTTTAAGCTAGGTTTTAAGGGTATTACTTTTAAAATAAACATATAAATTCATATTTTACAAGCATTTTGATATCGATTTTGCAGTAGGCAGCCATTTAATGTCACTCTTGCGCATCGATCTGTTCATGATTGCCGAATAGTAATGGAATTATTGATTTAATTTGATAAAGCTGCAACCTTTAGCTACATTTTAAGGGGTTTTTATTAAGGTAACCATACGCGTTTGGATTTTAAGCTAGGTTTTAAGGGTATTACTTTTAAAATAAACATATAAATTCATATTTTACAAGCATTTTGATATCGATTTTGCAGTAGGCAGCCATTTAATGTCACTCTTGCGCATCGATCTGTTCATGATTGCCGAATAGTAATGGAATTATTGATTTAATTTGATAAAGCTGCAACCTTTAGCTACATTTTAAGGGGTTTTTATTAAGGTAACCATACGCGTTTGGATTTTAAGCTAGGTTTTAAGGGTATTACTTTTAAAATAAACATATAAATTCATATTTTACAAGCATTTTGATATCGATTTTGCAGTAGGCAGCCATTTAATGTCACTCTTGCGCATCGATCTGTTCATGATTGCCGAATAGTAATGGAATTATTGATTTAATTTGATAAAGCTGCAACCTTTAGCTACATTTTAAGGGGTTTTTATTAAGGTAACCATACGCGTTTGGATTTTAAGCTAGGTTTTAAGGGTATTACTTTTAAAATAAACATATAAATTCATATTTTACAAGCATTTTGATATCGATTTTGCAGTAGGCAGCCATTTAATGTCACTCTTGCGCATCGATCTGTTCATGATTGCCGAATAGTAATGGAATTATTGATTTAATTTGATAAAGCTGCAACCTTTAGCTACATTTTAAGGGGTTTTTATTAAGGTAACCATACGCGTTTGGATTTTAAGCTAGGTTTTAAGGGTATTACTTTTAAAATAAACATATAAATTCATATTTTACAAGCATTTTGATATCGATTTTGCAGTAGGCAGCCATTTAATGTCACTCTTGCGCATCGATCTGTTCATGATTGCCGAATAGTAATGGAATTATTGATTTAATTTGATAAAGCTGCAACCTTTAGCTACATTTTAAGGGGTTTTTATTAAGGTAACCATACGCGTTTGGATTTTAAGCTAGGTTTTAAGGGTATTACTTTTAAAATAAACATATAAATTCATATTTTACAAGCATTTTGATATCGATTTTGCAGTAGGCAGCCATTTAATGTCACTCTTGCGCATCGATCTGTTCATGATTGCCGAATAGTAATGGAATTATTGATTTAATTTGATAAAGCTGCAACCTTTAGCTACATTTTAAGGGGTTTTTATTAAGGTAACCATACGCGTTTGGATTTTAAGCTAGGTTTTAAGGGTATTACTTTTAAAATAAACATATAAATTCATATTTTACAAGCATTTTGATATCGATTTTGCAGTAGGCAGCCATTTAATGTCACTCTTGCGCATCGATCTGTTCATGATTGCCGAATAGTAATGGAATTATTGATTTAATTTGATAAAGCTGCAACCTTTAGCTACATTTTAAGGGGTTTTTATTAAGGTAACCATACGCGTTTGGATTTTAAGCTAGGTTTTAAGGGTATTACTTTTAAAATAAACATATAAATTCATATTTTACAAGCATTTTGATATCGATTTTGCAGTAGGCAGCCATTTAATGTCACTCTTGCGCATCGATCTGTTCATGATTGCCGAATAGTAATGGAATTATTGATTTAATTTGATAAAGCTGCAACCTTTAGCTACATTTTAAGGGGTTTTTATTAAGGTAACCATACGCGTTTGGATTTTAAGCTAGGTTTTAAGGGTATTACTTTTAAAATAAACATATAAATTCATATTTTACAAGCATTTTGATATCGATTTTGCAGTAGGCAGCCATTTAATGTCACTCTTGCGCATCGATCTGTTCATGATTGCCGAATAGTAATGGAATTATTGATTTAATTTGATAAAGCTGCAACCTTTAGCTACATTTTAAGGGGTTTTTATTAAGGTAACCATACGCGTTTGGATTTTAAGCTAGGTTTTAAGGGTATTACTTTTAAAATAAACATATAAATTCATATTTTACAAGCATTTTGATATCGATTTTGCAGTAGGCAGCCATTTAATGTCACTCTTGCGCATCGATCTGTTCATGATTGCCGAATAGTAATGGAATTATTGATTTAATTTGATAAAGCTGCAACCTTTAGCTACATTTTAAGGGGTTTTTATTAAGGTAACCATACGCGTTTGGATTTTAAGCTAGGTTTTAAGGGTATTACTTTTAAAATAAACATATAAATTCATATTTTACAAGCATTTTGATATCGATTTTGCAGTAGGCAGCCATTTAATGTCACTCTTGCGCATCGATCTGTTCATGATTGCCGAATAGTAATGGAATTATTGATTTAATTTGATAAAGCTGCAACCTTTAGCTACATTTTAAGGGGTTTTTATTAAGGTAACCATACGCGTTTGGATTTTAAGCTAGGTTTTAAGGGTATTACTTTTAAAATAAACATATAAATTCATATTTTACAAGCATTTTGATATCGATTTTGCAGTAGGCAGCCATTTAATGTCACTCTTGCGCATCGATCTGTTCATGATTGCCGAATAGTAATGGAATTATTGATTTAATTTGATAAAGCTGCAACCTTTAGCTACATTTTAAGGGGTTTTTATTAAGGTAACCATACGCGTTTGGATTTTAAGCTAGGTTTTAAGGGTATTACTTTTAAAATAAACATATAAATTCATATTTTACAAGCATTTTGATATCGATTTTGCAGTAGGCAGCCATTTAATGTCACTCTTGCGCATCGATCTGTTCATGATTGCCGAATAGTAATGGAATTATTGATTTAATTTGATAAAGCTGCAACCTTTAGCTACATTTTAAGGGGTTTTTATTAAGGTAACCATACGCGTTTGGATTTTAAGCTAGGTTTTAAGGGTATTACTTTTAAAATAAACATATAAATTCATATTTTACAAGCATTTTGATATCGATTTTGCAGTAGGCAGCCATTTAATGTCACTCTTGCGCATCGATCTGTTCATGATTGCCGAATAGTAATGGAATTATTGATTTAATTTGATAAAGCTGCAACCTTTAGCTACATTTTAAGGGGTTTTTATTAAGGTAACCATACGCGTTTGGATTTTAAGCTAGGTTTTAAGGGTATTACTTTTAAAATAAACATATAAATTCATATTTTACAAGCATTTTGATATCGATTTTGCAGTAGGCAGCCATTTAATGTCACTCTTGCGCATCGATCTGTTCATGATTGCCGAATAGTAATGGAATTATTGATTTAATTTGATAAAGCTGCAACCTTTAGCTACATTTTAAGGGGTTTTTATTAAGGTAACCATACGCGTTTGGATTTTAAGCTAGGTTTTAAGGGTATTACTTTTAAAATAAACATATAAATTCATATTTTACAAGCATTTTGATATCGATTTTGCAGTAGGCAGCCATTTAATGTCACTCTTGCGCATCGATCTGTTCATGATTGCCGAATAGTAATGGAATTATTGATTTAATTTGATAAAGCTGCAACCTTTAGCTACATTTTAAGGGGTTTTTATTAAGGTAACCATACGCGTTTGGATTTTAAGCTAGGTTTTAAGGGTATTACTTTTAAAATAAACATATAAATTCATATTTTACAAGCATTTTGATATCGATTTTGCAGTAGGCAGCCATTTAATGTCACTCTTGCGCATCGATCTGTTCATGATTGCCGAATAGTAATGGAATTATTGATTTAATTTGATAAAGCTGCAACCTTTAGCTACATTTTAAGGGGTTTTTATTAAGGTAACCATACGCGTTTGGATTTTAAGCTAGGTTTTAAGGGTATTACTTTTAAAATAAACATATAAATTCATATTTTACAAGCATTTTGATATCGATTTTGCAGTAGGCAGCCATTTAATGTCACTCTTGCGCATCGATCTGTTCATGATTGCCGAATAGTAATGGAATTATTGATTTAATTTGATAAAGCTGCAACCTTTAGCTACATTTTAAGGGGTTTTTATTAAGGTAACCATACGCGTTTGGATTTTAAGCTAGGTTTTAAGGGTATTACTTTTAAAATAAACATATAAATTCATATTTTACAAGCATTTTGATATCGATTTTGCAGTAGGCAGCCATTTAATGTCACTCTTGCGCATCGATCTGTTCATGATTGCCGAATAGTAATGGAATTATTGATTTAATTTGATAAAGCTGCAACCTTTAGCTACATTTTAAGGGGTTTTTATTAAGGTAACCATACGCGTTTGGATTTTAAGCTAGGTTTTAAGGGTATTACTTTTAAAATAAACATATAAATTCATATTTTACAAGCATTTTGATATCGATTTTGCAGTAGGCAGCCATTTAATGTCACTCTTGAGCATCGATCTGTTCATGATTGCCGAATAGTAATGGAATTATTGATTTAATTTGATAAAGCTGCAACCTTTAGCTACATTTTAAGGGGTTTTTATTAAGGTAACCATACGCGTTTGGATTTTAAGCTAGGTTTTAAGGGTATTACTTTTAAAATAAACATATAAATTCATATTTTACAAGCATTTTGATATCGATTTTGCAGTAGGCAGCCATTTAATGTCACTCTTGCGCATCGATCTGTTCATGATTGCCGAATAGTAATGGAATTATTGATTTAATTTGATAAAGCTGCAACCTTTAGCTACATTTTAAGGGGTTTTTATTAAGGTAACCATACGCGTTTGGATTTTAAGCTAGGTTTTAAGGGTATTACTTTTAAAATAAACATATAAATTCATATTTTACAAGCATTTTGATATCGATTTTGCAGTAGGCAGCCATTTAATGTCACTCTTGCGCATCGATCTGTTCATGATTGCCGAATAGTAATGGAATTATTGATTTAATTTGATAAAGCTGCAACCTTTAGCTACATTTTAAGGGGTTTTTATTAAGGTAACCATACGCGTTTGGATTTTAAGCTAGGTTTTAAGGGTATTACTTTTAAAATAAACATATAAATTCATATTTTACAAGCATTTTGATATCGATTTTGCAGTAGGCAGCCATTTAATGTCACTCTTGCGCATCGATCTGTTCATGATTGCCGAATAGTAATGGAATTATTGATTTAATTTGATAAAGCTGCAACCTTTAGCTACATTTTAAGGGGTTTTTATTAAGGTAACCATACGCGTTTGGATTTTAAGCTAGGTTTTAAGGGTATTACTTTTAAAATAAACATATAAATTCATATTTTACAAGCATTTTGATATCGATTTTGCAGTAGGCAGCCATTTAATGTCACTCTTGCGCATCGATCTGTTCATGATTGCCGAATAGTAATGGAATTATTGATTTAATTTGATAAAGCTGCAACCTTTAGCTACATTTTAAGGGGTTTTTATTAAGGTAACCATACGCGTTTGGATTTTAAGCTAGGTTTTAAGGGTATTACTTTTAAAATAAACATATAAATTCATATTTTACAAGCATTTTGATATCGATTTTGCAGTAGGCAGCCATTTAATGTCACTCTTGCGCATCGATCTGTTCATGATTGCCGAATAGTAATGGAATTATTGATTTAATTTGATAAAGCTGCAACCTTTAGCTACATTTTAAGGGGTTTTTATTAAGGTAACCATACGCGTTTGGATTTTAAGCTAGGTTTTAAGGGTATTACTTTTAAAATAAACATATAAATTCATATTTTACAAGCATTTTGATATCGATTTTGCAGTAGGCAGCCATTTAATGTCACTCTTGCGCATCGATCTGTTCATGATTGCCGAATAGTAATGGAATTATTGATTTAATTTGATAAAGCTGCAACCTTTAGCTACATTTTAAGGGGTTTTTATTAAGGTAACCATACGCGTTTGGATTTTAAGCTAGGTTTTAAGGGTATTACTTTTAAAATAAACATATAAATTCATATTTTACAAGCATTTTGATATCGATTTTGCAGTAGGCAGCCATTTAATGTCACTCTTGCGCATCGATCTGTTCATGATTGCCGAATAGTAATGGAATTATTGATTTAATTTGATAAAGCTGCAACCTTTAGCTACATTTTAAGGGGTTTTTATTAAGGTAACCATACGCGTTTGGATTTTAAGCTAGGTTTTAAGGGTATTACTTTTAAAATAAACATATAAATTCATATTTTACAAGCATTTTGATATCGATTTTGCAGTAGGCAGCCATTTAATGTCACTCTTGCGCATCGATCTGTTCATGATTGCCGAATAGTAATGGAATTATTGATTTAATTTGATAAAGCTGCAACCTTTAGCTACATTTTAAGGGGTTTTTATTAAGGTAACCATACGCGTTTGGATTTTAAGCTAGGTTTTAAGGGTATTACTTTTAAAATAAACATATAAATTCATATTTTACAAGCATTTTGATATCGATTTTGCAGTAGGCAGCCATTTAATGTCACTCTTGCGCATCGATCTGTTCATGATTGCCGAATAGTAATGGAATTATTGATTTAATTTGATAAAGCTGCAACCTTTAGCTACATTTTAAGGGGTTTTTATTAAGGTAACCATACGCGTTTGGATTTTAAGCTAGGTTTTAAGGGTATTACTTTTAAAATAAACATATAAATTCATATTTTACAAGCATTTTGATATCGATTTTGCAGTAGGCAGCCATTTAATGTCACTCTTGCGCATCGATCTGTTCATGATTGCCGAATAGTAATGGAATTATTGATTTAATTTGATAAAGCTGCAACCTTTAGCTACATTTTAAGGGGTTTTTATTAAGGTAACCATACGCGTTTGGATTTTAAGCTAGGTTTTAAGGGTATTACTTTTAAAATAAACATATAAATTCATATTTTACAAGCATTTTGATATCGATTTTGCAGTAGGCAGCCATTTAATGTCACTCTTGCGCATCGATCTGTTCATGATTGCCGAATAGTAATGGAATTATTGATTTAATTTGATAAAGCTGCAACCTTTAGCTACATTTTAAGGGGTTTTTATTAAGGTAACCATACGCGTTTGGATTTTAAGCTAGGTTTTAAGGGTATTACTTTTAAAATAAACATATAAATTCATATTTTACAAGCATTTTGATATCGATTTTGCAGTAGGCAGCCATTTAATGTCACTCTTGCGCATCGATCTGTTCATGATTGCCGAATAGTAATGGAATTATTGATTTAATTTGATAAAGCTGCAACCTTTAGCTACATTTTAAGGGGTTTTTATTAAGGTAACCATACGCGTTTGGATTTTAAGCTAGGTTTTAAGGGTATTACTTTTAAAATAAACATATAAATTCATATTTTACAAGCATTTTGATATCGATTTTGCAGTAGGCAGCCATTTAATGTCACTCTTGCGCATCGATCTGTTCATGATTGCCGAATAGTAATGGAATTATTGATTTAATTTGATAAAGCTGCAACCTTTAGCTACATTTTAAGGGGTTTTTATTAAGGTAACCATACGCGTTTGGATTTTAAGCTAGGTTTTAAGGGTATTACTTTTAATTTTCATAATTAGCAAGTTTGCTGTCGTAAGGTACTAGTGTAGGATACGTCCGGAAGGGAAGATAAATAGACCCAATGAATGGAAGACGGTCGAGGTACACAGAGACGACAGACTAAGATAGAATACACAAGACTCCAGCTAGGTTTTAAGGGTATTACTTTTAAAATAAACATATAAATTCATATTTTACAAGCATTTTGATATCGATTTTGCAGTAGGCAGCCATTTAATGTCACTCTTGCGCATCGATCTGTTCATGATTGCCGAATAGTAATGGAATTATTGATTTAATTTGATAAAGCTGCAACCTTTAGCTACATTTTAAGGGGTTTTTATTAAGGTAACCATACGCGTTTGGATTTTAAGCTAGGTTTTAAGGGTATTACTTTTAAAATAAACATATAAATTCATATTTTACAAGCATTTTGATATCGATTTTGCAGTAGGCAGCCATTTAATGTCACTCTTGCGCATCGATCTGTTCATGATTGCCGAATAGTAATGGAATTATTGATTTAATTTGATAAAGCTGCAACCTTTAGCTACATTTTAAGGGGTTTTTATTAAGGTAACCATACGCGTTTGGATTTTAAGCTAGGTTTTAAGGGTATTACTTTTAAAATAAACATATAAATTCATATTTTACAAGCATTTTGATATCGATTTTGCAGTAGGCAGCCATTTAATGTCACTCTTGCGCATCGATCTGTTCATGATTGCCGAATAGTAATGGAATTATTGATTTAATTTGATAAAGCTGCAACCTTTAGCTACATTTTAAGGGGTTTTTATTAAGGTAACCATACGCGTTTGGATTTTAAGCTAGGTTTTAAGGGTATTACTTTTAAAATAAACATATAAATTCATATTTTACAAGCATTTTGATATCGATTTTGCAGTAGGCAGCCATTTAATGTCACTCTTGCGCATCGATCTGTTCATGATTGCCGAATAGTAATGGAATTATTGATTTAATTTGATAAAGCTGCAACCTTTAGCTACATTTTAAGGGGTTTTTATTAAGGTAACCATACGCGTTTGGATTTTAAGCTAGGTTTTAAGGGTATTACTTTTAAAATAAACATATAAATTCATATTTTACAAGCATTTTGATATCGATTTTGCAGTAGGCAGCCATTTAATGTCACTCTTGCGCATCGATCTGTTCATGATTGCCGAATAGTAATGGAATTATTGATTTAATTTGATAAAGCTGCAACCTTTAGCTACATTTTAAGGGGTTTTTATTAAGGTAACCATACGCGTTTGGATTTTAAGCTAGGTTTTAAGGGTATTACTTTTAAAATAAACATATAAATTCATATTTTACAAGCATTTTGATATCGATTTTGCAGTAGGCAGCCATTTAATGTCACTCTTGCGCATCGATCTGTTCATGATTGCCGAATAGTAATGGAATTATTGATTTAATTTGATAAAGCTGCAACCTTTAGCTACATTTTAAGGGGTTTTTATTAAGGTAACCATACGCGTTTGGATTTTAAGCTAGGTTTTAAGGGTATTACTTTTAAAATAAACATATAAATTCATATTTTACAAGCATTTTGATATCGATTTTGCAGTAGGCAGCCATTTAATGTCACTCTTGCGCATCGATCTGTTCATGATTGCCGAATAGTAATGGAATTATTGATTTAATTTGATAAAGCTGCAACCTTTAGCTACATTTTAAGGGGTTTTTATTAAGGTAACCATACGCGTTTGGATTTTAAGCTAGGTTTTAAGGGTATTACTTTTAAAATAAACATATAAATTCATATTTTACAAGCATTTTGATATCGATTTTGCAGTAGGCAGCCATTTAATGTCACTCTTGCGCATCGATCTGTTCATGATTGCCGAATAGTAATGGAATTATTGATTTAATTTGATAAAGCTGCAACCTTTAGCTACATTTTAAGGGGTTTTTATTAAGGTAACCATACGCGTTTGGATTTTAAGCTAGGTTTTAAGGGTATTACTTTTAAAATAAACATATAAATTCATATTTTACAAGCATTTTGATATCGATTTTGCAGTAGGCAGCCATTTAATGTCACTCTTGCGCATCGATCTGTTCATGATTGCCGAATAGTAATGGAATTATTGATTTAATTTGATAAAGCTGCAACCTTTAGCTACATTTTAAGGGGTTTTTATTAAGGTAACCATACGCGTTTGGATTTTAAGCTAGGTTTTAAGGGTATTACTTTTAAAATAAACATATAAATTCATATTTTACAAGCATTTTGATATCGATTTTGCAGTAGGCAGCCATTTAATGTCACTCTTGCGCATCGATCTGTTCATGATTGCCGAATAGTAATGGAATTATTGATTTAATTTGATAAAGCTGCAACCTTTAGCTACATTTTAAGGGGTTTTTATTAAGGTAACCATACGCGTTTGGATTTTAAGCTAGGTTTTAAGGGTATTACTTTTAAAATAAACATATAAATTCATATTTTACAAGCATTTTGATATCGATTTTGCAGTAGGCAGCCATTTAATGTCACTCTTGCGCATCGATCTGTTCATGATTGCCGAATAGTAATGGAATTATTGATTTAATTTGATAAAGCTGCAACCTTTAGCTACATTTTAAGGGGTTTTTATTAAGGTAACCATACGCGTTTGGATTTTAAGCTAGGTTTTAAGGGTATTACTTTTAAAATAAACATATAAATTCATATTTTACAAGCATTTTGATATCGATTTTGCAGTAGGCAGCCATTTAATGTCACTCTTGCGCATCGATCTGTTCATGATTGCCGAATAGTAATGGAATTATTGATTTAATTTGATAAAGCTGCAACCTTTAGCTACATTTTAAGGGGTTTTTATTAAGGTAACCATACGCGTTTGGATTTTAAGCTAGGTTTTAAGGGTATTACTTTTACAATAAACATATAAATTCATATTTTACAAGCATTTTGATATCGATTTTGCAGTAGGCAGCCATTTAATGTCACTCTTGCGCATCGATCTGTTCATGATTGCCGAATAGTAATGGAATTATTGATTTAATTTGATAAAGCTGCAACCTTTAGCTACATTTTAAGGGGTTTTTATTAAGGTAACCATACGCGTTTGGATTTTAAGCTAGGTTTTAAGGGTATTACTTTTAAAATAAACATATAAATTCATATTTTACAAGCATTTTGATATCGATTTTGCAGTAGGCAGCCATTTAATGTCACTCTTGCGCATCGATCTGTTCATGATTGCCGAATAGTAATGGAATTATTGATTTAATTTGATAAAGCTGCAACCTTTAGCTACATTTTAAGGGGTTTTTATTAAGGTAACCATACGCGTTTGGATTTTAAGCTAGGTTTTAAGGGTATTACTTTTAAAATAAACATATAAATTCATATTTTACAAGCATTTTGATATCGATTTTGCAGTAGGCAGCCATTTAATGTCACTCTTGCGCATCGATCTGTTCATGATTGCCGAATAGTAATGGAATTATTGATTTAATTTGATAAAGCTGCAACCTTTAGCTACATTTTAAGGGGTTTTTATTAAGGTAACCATACGCGTTTGGATTTTAAGCTAGGTTTTAAGGGTATTACTTTTAAAATAAACATATAAATTCATATTTTACAAGCATTTTGATATCGATTTTGCAGTAGGCAGCCATTTAATGTCACTCTTGCGCATCGATCTGTTCATGATTGCCGAATAGTAATGGAATTATTGATTTAATTTGATAAAGCTGCAACCTTTAGCTACATTTTAAGGGGTTTTTATTAAGGTAACCATACGCGTTTGGATTTTAAGCTAGGTTTTAAGGGTATTACTTTTAAAATAAACATATAAATTCATATTTTACAAGCATTTTGATATCGATTTTGCAGTAGGCAGCCATTTAATGTCACTCTTGCGCATCGATCTGTTCATGATTGCCGAATAGTAATGGAATTATTGATTTAATTTGATAAAGCTGCAACCTTTAGCTACATTTTAAGGGGTTTTTATTAAGGTAACCATACGCGTTTGGATTTTAAGCTAGGTTTTAAGGGTATTACTTTTAAAATAAACATATAAATTCATATTTTACAAGCATTTTGATATCGATTTTGCAGTAGGCAGCCATTTAATGTCACTCTTGCGCATCGATCTGTTCATGATTGCCGAATAGTAATGGAATTATTGATTTAATTTGATAAAGCTGCAACCTTTAGCTACATTTTAAGGGGTTTTTATTAAGGTAACCATACGCGTTTGGATTTTAAGCTAGGTTTTAAGGGTATTACTTTTAAAATAAACATATAAATTCATATTTTACAAGCATTTTGATATCGATTTTGCAGTAGGCAGCCATTTAATGTCACTCTTGCGCATCGATCTGTTCATGATTGCCGAATAGTAATGGAATTATTGATTTAATTTGATAAAGCTGCAACCTTTAGCTACATTTTAAGGGGTTTTTATTAAGGTAACCATACGCGTTTGGATTTTAAGCTAGGTTTTAAGGGTATTACTTTTAAAATAAACATATAAATTCATATTTTACAAGCATTTTGATATCGATTTTGCAGTAGGCAGCCATTTAATGTCACTCTTGCGCATCGATCTGTTCATGATTGCCGAATAGTAATGGAATTATTGATTTAATTTGATAAAGCTGCAACCTTTAGCTACATTTTAAGGGGTTTTTATTAAGGTAACCATACGCGTTTGGATTTTAAGCTAGGTTTTAAGGGTATTACTTTTAAAATAAACATATAAATTCATATTTTACAAGCATTTTGATATCGATTTTGCAGTAGGCAGCCATTTAATGTCACTCTTGCGCATCGATCTGTTCATGATTGCCGAATAGTAATGGAATTATTGATTTAATTTGATAAAGCTGCAACCTTTAGCTACATTTTAAGGGGTTTTTATTAAGGTAACCATACGCGTTTGGATTTTAAGCTAGGTTTTAAGGGTATTACTTTTAAAATAAACATATAAATTCATATTTTACAAGCATTTTGATATCGATTTTGCAGTAGGCAGCCATTTAATGTCACTCTTGCGCATCGATCTGTTCATGATTGCCGAATAGTAATGGAATTATTGATTTAATTTGATAAAGCTGCAACCTTTAGCTACATTTTAAGGGGTTTTTATTAAGGTAACCATACGCGTTTGGATTTTAAGCTAGGTTTTAAGGGTATTACTTTTAAAATAAACATATAAATTCATATTTTACAAGCATTTTGATATCGATTTTGCAGTAGGCAGCCATTTAATGTCACTCTTGCGCATCGATCTGTTCATGATTGCCGAATAGTAATGGAATTATTGATTTAATTTGATAAAGCTGCAACCTTTAGCTACATTTTAAGGGGTTTTTATTAAGGTAACCATACGCGTTTGGATTTTAAGCTAGGTTTTAAGGGTATTACTTTTAAAATAAACATATAAATTCATATTTTACAAGCATTTTGATATCGATTTTGCAGTAGGCAGCCATTTAATGTCACTCTTGCGCATCGATCTGTTCATGATTGCCGAATAGTAATGGAATTATTGATTTAATTTGATAAAGCTGCAACCTTTAGCTACATTTTAAGGGGTTTTTATTAAGGTAACCATACGCGTTTGGATTTTAAGCTAGGTTTTAAGGGTATTACTTTTAAAATAAACATATAAATTCATATTTTACAAGCATTTTGATATCGATTTTGCAGTAGGCAGCCATTTAATGTCACTCTTGCGCATCGATCTGTTCATGATTGCCGAATAGTAATGGAATTATTGATTTAATTTGATAAAGCTGCAACCTTTAGCTACATTTTAAGGGGTTTTTATTAAGGTAACCATACGCGTTTGGATTTTAAGCTAGGTTTTAAGGGTATTACTTTTAAAATAAACATATAAATTCATATTTTACAAGCATTTTGATATCGATTTTGCAGTAGGCAGCCATTTAATGTCACTCTTGCGCATCGATCTGTTCATGATTGCCGAATAGTAATGGAATTATTGATTTAATTTGATAAAGCTGCAACCTTTAGCTACATTTTAAGGGGTTTTTATTAAGGTAACCATACGCGTTTGGATTTTAAGCTAGGTTTTAAGGGTATTACTTTTAAAATAAACATATAAATTCATATTTTACAAGCATTTTGATATCGATTTTGCAGTAGGCAGCCATTTAATGTCACTCTTGCGCATCGATCTGTTCATGATTGCCGAATAGTAATGGAATTATTGATTTAATTTGATAAAGCTGCAACCTTTAGCTACATTTTAAGGGGTTTTTATTAAGGTAACCATACGCGTTTGGATTTTAAGCTAGGTTTTAAGGGTATTACTTTTAAAATAAACATATAAATTCATATTTTACAAGCATTTTGATATCGATTTTGCAGTAGGCAGCCATTTAATGTCACTCTTGCGCATCGATCTGTTCATGATTGCCGAATAGTAATGGAATTATTGATTTAATTTGATAAAGCTGCAACCTTTAGCTACATTTTAAGGGGTTTTTATTAAGGTAACCATACGCGTTTGGATTTTAAGCTAGGTTTTAAGGGTATTACTTTTACAATAAACATATAAATTCATATTTTACAAGCATTTTGATATCGATTTTGCAGTAGGCAGCCATTTAATGTCACTCTTGCGCATCGATCTGTTCATGATTGCCGAATAGTAATGGAATTATTGATTTAATTTGATAAAGCTGCAACCTTTAGCTACATTTTAAGGGGTTTTTATTAAGGTAACCATACGCGTTTGGATTTTAAGCTAGGTTTTAAGGGTATTACTTTTAAAATAAACATATAAATTCATATTTTACAAGCATTTTGATATCGATTTTGCAGTAGGCAGCCATTTAATGTCACTCTTGCGCATCGATCTGTTCATGATTGCCGAATAGTAATGGAATTATTGATTTAATTTGATAAAGCTGCAACCTTTAGCTACATTTTAAGGGGTTTTTATTAAGGTAACCATACGCGTTTGGATTTTAAGCTAGGTTTTAAGGGTATTACTTTTAAAATAAACATATAAATTCATATTTTACAAGCATTTTGATATCGATTTTGCAGTAGGCAGCCATTTAATGTCACTCTTGCGCATCGATCTGTTCATGATTGCCGAATAGTAATGGAATTATTGATTTAATTTGATAAAGCTGCAACCTTTAGCTACATTTTAAGGGGTTTTTATTAAGGTAACCATACGCGTTTGGATTTTAAGCTAGGTTTTAAGGGTATTACTTTTAAAATAAACATATAAATTCATATTTTACAAGCATTTTGATATCGATTTTGCAGTAGGCAGCCATTTAATGTCACTCTTGCGCATCGATCTGTTCATGATTGCCGAATAGTAATGGAATTATTGATTTAATTTGATAAAGCTGCAACCTTTAGCTACATTTTAAGGGGTTTTTATTAAGGTAACCATACGCGTTTGGATTTTAAGCTAGGTTTTAAGGGTATTACTTTTAAAATAAACATATAAATTCATATTTTACAAGCATTTTGATATCGATTTTGCAGTAGGCAGCCATTTAATGTCACTCTTGCGCATCGATCTGTTCATGATTGCCGAATAGTAATGGAATTATTGATTTAATTTGATAAAGCTGCAACCTTTAGCTACATTTTAAGGGGTTTTTATTAAGGTAACCATACGCGTTTGGATTTTAAGCTAGGTTTTAAGGGTATTACTTTTAAAATAAACATATAAATTCATATTTTACAAGCATTTTGATATCGATTTTGCAGTAGGCAGCCATTTAATGTCACTCTTGCGCATCGATCTGTTCATGATTGCCGAATAGTAATGGAATTATTGATTTAATTTGATAAAGCTGCAACCTTTAGCTACATTTTAAGGGGTTTTTATTAAGGTAACCATACGCGTTTGGATTTTAAGCTAGGTTTTAAGGGTATTACTTTTAAAATAAACATATAAATTCATATTTTACAAGCATTTTGATATCGATTTTGCAGTAGGCAGCCATTTAATGTCACTCTTGCGCATCGATCTGTTCATGATTGCCGAATAGTAATGGAATTATTGATTTAATTTGATAAAGCTGCAACCTTTAGCTACATTTTAAGGGGTTTTTATTAAGGTAACCATACGCGTTTGGATTTTAAGCTAGGTTTTAAGGGTATTACTTTTAAAATAAACATATAAATTCATATTTTACAAGCATTTTGATATCGATTTTGCAGTAGGCAGCCATTTAATGTCACTCTTGCGCATCGATCTGTTCATGATTGCCGAATAGTAATGGAATTATTGATTTAATTTGATAAAGCTGCAACCTTTAGCTACATTTTAAGGGGTTTTTATTAAGGTAACCATACGCGTTTGGATTTTAAGCTAGGTTTTAAGGGTATTACTTTTAAAATAAACATATAAATTCATATTTTACAAGCATTTTGATATCGATTTTGCAGTAGGCAGCCATTTAATGTCACTCTTGCGCATCGATCTGTTCATGATTGCCGAATAGTAATGGAATTATTGATTTAATTTGATAAAGCTGCAACCTTTAGCTACATTTTAAGGGGTTTTTATTAAGGTAACCATACGCGTTTGGATTTTAAGCTAGGTTTTAAGGGTATTACTTTTAAAATAAACATATAAATTCATATTTTACAAGCATTTTGATATCGATTTTGCAGTAGGCAGCCATTTAATGTCACTCTTGCGCATCGATCTGTTCATGATTGCCGAATAGTAATGGAATTATTGATTTAATTTGATAAAGCTGCAACCTTTAGCTACATTTTAAGGGGTTTTTATTAAGGTAACCATACGCGTTTGGATTTTAAGCTAGGTTTTAAGGGTATTACTTTTAAAATAAACATATAAATTCATATTTTACAAGCATTTTGATATCGATTTTGCAGTAGGCAGCCATTTAATGTCACTCTTGCGCATCGATCTGTTCATGATTGCCGAATAGTAATGGAATTATTGATTTAATTTGATAAAGCTGCAACCTTTAGCTACATTTTAAGGGGTTTTTATTAAGGTAACTGTTGAATCCTGCAGCGGCGCCACGAGATAACCAACATCTGGTCGCCCTTATCCAGTGGTGCCTGCTGCGAGGGTTCATGTAACACAGGCACGATGGGAGCGCGCCGGTCAGCAGATACTGGCTGCACGCTCTTATCGCGCTGTGGATTTAGGTAGCCATGCATGTCGGGTCAAGCTACCTACGCACATGCATGCGCTGGTAAGCGTTAGGATAAGAATATTTTTAGCAAGTAGGTACTAGAAAGTAAGTTATAAATAAAGGCTCCGGGTTACCGAAGCATCAGTCTAGTTTGTGAAGTAAAAAGGAAGTGCCGTTTTATTGAGGATCTTTGCAGCGACCGCAGCGAGCAACGGAGTTAAACATTTGGTGACCCCAGGACACACACCTACTGCTAAGGAAAAAGTAAGTAAGTGAAATTTAAATTAATTAAAATTATTGTTGGGTAAAATAAATAGTAGTTAAGAAATGGCAAAAGAAATGTTAAAGAAACAGGAAGAGCTTGGCAATGCTATTCTTAGCATTTGCAACCAGCTGAACGCTGAGGGTCGCAGTGAAGGGCTGCAAGGGCAGTTGAATTCGTTGTTCGAGGAGCTCACGGCGAATCACTGCATTTTAGCTCCCAAGCAAGCGCTTAGGGAGTACAAGGTGTATTTCGAAAAGAAATACTATGAAAAAGTGCAGGCATTGTACGAAAGTACAATCAAGCGAGTAAGTGAGTTAGAGGCAGGAATGGGTAAGGGCGTGGTCAGTCCGCCAATTGAAAGGATGGAGGCGCGAACTGACAGCACAGGGAAATCGGTGTCGGCGGAGCGTCAAAGGGACCAGGCCGCATCGATTCAAGCGCGGTTTCAAGGCACCTTAAAGGAGTTAAGAAGGTGCCACGAACGCATCCAGATGGGGTGGAAAGATCTGTCACGGTTGCACAAGTTCGAGGACCGTGCGACAGATCTTAAGTTCGAGTACAATGAGTTCTTTGGAGAGGACGAGTTGTGCGAAGAATATGAGGGCCTAATGGATAAAGGGTCTCATATTGTGGCAGAAGAGGAAGAGAAAAAGCTGTTAGAGCAAAATGCGGCTCCTTCCTTGCCATATAGCCTGCCTCAGATTCAGATTCCCATATTTAGTGGGGATTATAGTAAGTGGATATCCTTTAGGGATATTTTCACTGAAATATTCCTGCATAAAAATGTGGGAGAAACCCATAAAATGATTGCATTAAAATCATATTTAAGGGGTGAGGCGTTAAGGTTGGTTGATCACTTAGGTATAAGTGGTGCGAACTTTAACGTGGCGTGGAATATTCTGGAGAGAAGGTATTCGGATAAACGGCAAATAACATCAAAGATGTTCAGAAATCTGCTGGACGCCAGGCAAATATTCTCTCGCACGCCTGCGGAGATTAAGGAGTTGCACGACACAGTGTCAGCTAATCTGAGAGCGTTAGAGTCTACTAGACTCTCAGATACGGAAATTAAAGAAGCCCTGTTGCACTTCATAATTGTGAGAAAGCTAGACTCACACACAAAAGTTAGGTACGAGGAATCCTTGCCAGATTCAACTGAAGTACCATCAATAGAAAACCTGTTAGCATTTCTTGAAAAGCAATTCAAATCACTAGAAGAGAGTGAAAGAAGTAATGGGTGGAGATTCGAGTTGCCAAATAGGGAAGGCGGGTTGAAAAATGAAACGAGTAAGACACAGAATAATGCAAGAAAATGCGTGTTAGGGTGTGACAGCGTGCACAATTTGTGTAACTGTGAGGAGTTCAAAAAGCTCACAGTGGAGAAGCGGAATCAAGTAGTATTGGGAAACAATATGTGCATCAAGTGCCTAAAGAAGGGGCATGTGTTTAGAAGCTGTGATGTGGCATCTTGCCAAAAATGTAAAAAGGCACACCATACGCTGCTTCATAAAGATAATTTTGAAAGAAGTGAAGCAAATGTGTCCTTGTCGGTCGGCAGTAATAGGAAAAATCACATATTACTGGCAACAGCCTTAGTTCAAATAAGGAATCACCAGGGGGAGCACATCACAGCAAGGGCGGTGTTGGATAATTGTTCCCAAGGGAACTTTATTACAGAGAGATTAAGGAAAAAATTAGGACTTAAACCAAAAC